>JAMZAV010002692.1:0-81681 GCA_024449915.1 Sweltsa coloradensis
CCTCCCCTTACCCGTGGCTGGTTCTGACCAGCATGGACCCCTCCTCCCTATACCTCCTCGTAATTAAACACAGTTTTTTTTACACAATTTGTTTAAGTTAGACTTCGGAGCTTTGCAAGAATTGTGGTTTTGTTTTGTAAGAATTATTTCTTCCATGCTTGGCCTGTAGTTTTGGTTTATTTGATTTATTTGGATTAAGGACGCGTCAACCGTTAGGTCATAATGCACCACTCTAGCATTTGGCTAGATCCAAATACCAAATTCCAAATAAATCAAATAAACCAAAACTACAGGCCAAGCATGGAAGAAATAATTCTTACAAAACAAAACCACAATTCTTGCAAAGCTCCGAAGTCTAACTTAAACAAATTGTGTAAAAAAAAACTGTGTTTAATTACGATTATATTCTATCAAGAATACACGACTTGTCTGATTTCAAATCTATGAAAATCAACTTAATTTTTAACAATACTTCACATTAGCATATGCATATTAAAAATATCTTTGTCTGGACATTAAATTCAGGAACTTTATTTAAACTTTTTAAAATTATTTAGAGCGTGCTTTTATTTTTAATCGTCGTATCGTAGATTGTAAATATGTAGCTATACACTAAGTAGTCATCAAACAATAACTGAAAGTCTGAAACCGAATATTATTAAAACAAAGTTATTTGCAGTTCAGTCGTATTTGAAATAGACCATCCAACGCAGAAGTTTGCTCTGAGATCACAACATAAGGCAACATAAGGCATTTTAATTAACTCATTCTGAATTGTTTGAAAATATATATTGTAAATGACTCAAGGAAGGACATTTGCATATTATGGAACTATATGATAGTGTGCTATAAAGTGTTTAGGCCTAATTGGTTTAGTTTTGTATTTAACACATTGAATTACATTAGCATCATCATTATTTTGACTGTCAGAAAATACGATCCAGGGAAAAATGTATCCTAACCTTGGACAAAGTGCAACAGCTAAAATCAAATGATTCTTTTTGCATTCGACTAAGGGAAAAATTAAAAAAATAGCGAAAAATGTAACCAACATGTTGAACTACTAACATTGAACAAATTTGCATAAAGATGCACAATTTAAAAACAATCAGAATTAAATTATGTATAGCCTATGTTTAAATACCATTTTCAAAACTTATTCAAGGTTTATTTTACAAGTGAATTGGCAATAATATAATTTACTGACAGTGTAATTCACTAATGATAATATTGAATTGACATTAAATCGGCACTTTGTACAATAAATCCATATGCCTGGGACGAGGCATCGTTACAATTCACAAACATCAATAAATAGGCCTATATTGTATTTATCTATATTTGTGTGGCTCATAAGATTTGAAAGATTTTTGGTGCTTCTATAATGCAGACTGTCCCAGGTTCAAATTCTGATTCAGGCTTTCTTAGAATCTCTTAAATTTTCTTTCGTCCATCAATGTGGTATTATATTCTATGAAAATAATGCCTTAGTACACAATAAATTGTGTATCCAATAAAGAAATCTTGAAAATCAGTAGGTATGACATTTTTCTAGCAATGATTAAAAATAGTGGTGTGCGGGTACCTGTAATTTTGGGGCGGACCCGGTAGTTAAAAAAGGTATCCAAATTTCGGATAGCAATAACAATATTTGGGGGGATGGTGGAGGTGCCGGTTCACGATTTACGTACATTTTTGGTGGAGGTGCCGGTCCAATTTTTACTTATAAAATTAGAAATGCCATTCAATAAAAATACAGTCAATAGAAAATAAATTGAGAGAAAATCATATAATATTCAATAAATAAATAAATAAAGTAAAATTTAATATCAACTTTTACATGCAGTATTATAACAGTCGTATTTTCCCTACTCGAACCCGAAAACCCGTATCAGTTTAGTACCCGAACCCTACTCGACTGTAAAAACCTCTACCCGCATAGTCCTATAGTTAAAATGCAGATTCACAACATAGTAGGCCTATATTATTTTAGTTTTAAACAGTAAAGTTAATTTTACAATATTTAAAAACTTTTAGCAGATAAAAACTTTTTAATATAATAAGATAATATACGATGTTTCGGAAATTACAAAAACTATTCCAGTTATCAGTTTATTTTTTAAACAAAAATTATACTATCAATATCAAAACAAACAAAGACAAATGCCAAGGTAGATTTAAAGTATATCGTCTAGGCCTAAAGATAAATGGGAGGGAATACCTAATTAAGATTTAACAATTCACATTACTCAAATCCAGATATTACATTTTAACCTTGAGTAGTTTTGAGGGGAAAATAATGTCAGAATTTGTTATATGACCGGTTTCGTGCAGGTCTGTTCCAGAATAAGTCTGTCATCGTGAAACCGTCTCAGTTACAAAACAATATTACAAAGTTTAAAAAGTTCAAAATCAATTTAATGACTACATTAAAGTTAAACGTATGCAGACATTGTTTAACTGAACTACAATTAGCTTGACAATCATTCAATTAATTAAATACAGCTTGTATATGACATTATTTCGACATTTCTTGGTACAAATGGGAAACTAAGTTTTTTATATACTATATATACATGAAACGGAGATTTCAAGAATCTTTTACTAGAGCACATCTCATAAATTGATTATATACTAGGAAGCTTCGGAAACGCTTTTTCAGGCGCGTTGTTGGATGAGCGTATGTTTTTTTAAACGAAAAAAGGGAAAAATTGCGATTTTCATGAAAAATAATTTTTTGATTGCGCTCAAATTTTACACAAATATATAAATTCATAACATTTAGGTTTTGTGAAAATATCATTACAATCAGATAAAGCATGTAGATGTTATAAGTCGAAGAAAAATTTTTTAAGCAAAAAATGCGTAAAATTGCGATTTTAATAAGAAATTATTTTTCGATTGCGCTCAAATTTCACACCAACATATAAATTCATAAAATTAAGGTTCTGTGAAAAAATCATTACAATCGGATAAAGCATGTAGGTATTATAAGTCGAAGAAATTTTTAAATTTAATTTAACTTTAAAAATCGAAAAAAAATCGTAAATTTGCAATTTCAATGAGAAAGAATTTTTCGATTGCGCTCAAAAACGTGGCAGTTCTTCTAAGTTCAGATATTTCGAAGGCCTCCATAAAATTTCATCGCAATTTGGAGTATCAGTTTAGCCGAAATCGTGTGGACAAACACACAAAAATACAAAAAAAAACATTAAGGATTTTTTCCTCCAATGTAGTGAAATGGAATCTTCGCTTCGCTCATCCAATCAACGTTCGTGTGAAATATGATAAAGATGTAATCAACCGTTTACGCGGTGGAAAAACAGAAATATTGATATCCACACTTGGTTGCCAATAATAACTATCAATACGAGAGGTAAGTCCAAAAAGTGGAAAATCGAAAATCGAAAACATGGATTTCAATTCAGGAAATTCCCACCAAACCTTCGAGGTTACGATAAAAACAAATTAACGGGCGCGTTTCGGGTAACATTGATGTTGATATCCAGTATGAAAATTTGCGTTAAAAAAATCTGTACACTTGGAATAAATTCCCGAAGTTCGCCAAAATTGAGAAAATTATGGAGATTTCGCGATTTTTTAAATTCAAAATCGATGGATTAATCTAAAAATACTCGTACTGGATTTATCGATGAATCCTTTAATAACGTTGTTGTGAAAAAGCTAAGCGTCTAAACTCGTCTCCGCGCCAGCCGTAATCACTGCTGAAGAGAATCACAATTGATTATTACACATACTATTTGCATTTTGTTATTTTGATTATTATTTCCGGGGAATATTTCGTGCAATAAACCCATTTGAAACCATTTGTTTATTATATTTGTAAGAATATCTGTATTATTTGCAATGCAAAAATATAGTGCAAGTTTTAGCATTTCACTCGTTCACTATTGGATCGATGCAGTAAACGTCTTTCTTATATAGTCTGGCCTTCTGTACAACTAATTCATATTGTCTCGATTAGCATTCTTACTGTTAAATTAATTACAGTTATTTGTAAAAATAAATTAAATAATTTGATAAAAATAATATAATTACTTAATTAACAAATTAATATTATAATTAACTGACAGTTAATGTGTGAGTATAATATTAATACAAACATTTGTATCGTGATGCATTTGTGTATTTATTTATAATAGTAATCGTTTGTTTTATTTATCACTCATAGCGTTATTTCGTTCAACATGATAGAAACTCTGAAATTTTCATTTAAAAAAATGTACTTACCAATATATTTTATTATCTAATAAATTTAATTTATTCAATTTATAATTTTTAGTAATCATTGTATTTTTTTAATAAAACAAGGTCTAAAATTTCATGTCAATTCACAATTCACATTAAAAAGTTTATTAGTCGTAATTACGAATTTAATTAATTTTATCGACGAATAGAAATTCACAAATCAATAATGACAGTTTAAATAATTTACTAGGAAGCTTCGCAAACGCTTTGTCACGCGCGTTGTTGGATGAGCGTAATCGGTGCATTGAGCTGCCATGTGTTATGCAGATTTTCTGTTGTTTGATGAAAAAATCATTACAATTGGATAAAACATGTAGGTGTTAGGTCGAAGAAATTTTTCTAAAAACGAAAAAAGCTTAAAATTGCGGTTTTTATGAGAAATAATTTTTCGCTTGCGTTCAAATTTACCACGAATATGTTATTTCATTATATTAAGGTTCTGTGACAAAATCATTACAATCGGATAAAGCATGTAGGTGTTATAAGTCGAAGAATTTTTTTTTAAATCGAAAAAAACGTTTTCAATGCGCTCAAAAACGTGGCAGTTTTAAGTTCAGAAATTTAGGAGGCCTCAAGAAAATTTCATCGCAATTGGAGTATCGGTTTAGCCGTGTTAACAAACACACAAAAAAAAACAGCAAAAAAAAGAAAGAAAAAAAAGAAAAACATTCCGGATTTTTTTCTCCAGTGTAGTGAAATGGAATCTTCGCTTCGCTCGCTTCCCGTGTATACACGTGTATGCAATTAATTTTAAATTTACAACTTATTGGATGAGCGGAGTGAAGATTCCATTCTACTATACACTGGAGAAAAAAATCCGGAATGTTTTATCTTTCTTTCTTTTTTTCTTTCTTTCTTTCTTTCTTTCTTTCTTTCTTTCGGTTTTCTGTTTGTATTTTTGTGTGTTTGTTAAAACGATTCCGGCTAAACCGATACTCCAATTGCGAAGAAATTTCTGGAGACCTTCGAAATCTCTAAATTTAGAACTGCCACGTTTTTGAGCGCAATCGGGAAATTATTTCTCGTAAAAATCGCAATTTTACGATATTTTTTGTTTAAAAAAAATGTCTTCGACTTATAACACCTACATGCTTTATCCGATTGTAATGATTTTTTCACAGAACTTTAATTTTATGAATTAATATATTCGTGTGAAATTTGAGCGCAATCGAAAAATTATTTATCACGCAAATCGCAATTTAACGCTTTTTTCGATTCAAAAAAATGTCTTCGGCTTATAACACCTACATGCTTTATTCGATGAAATTGTAATGTTGTGTGTAATGTAATGTGCGCCCCTGATCCTCATGTCGTCTTCGTAAAAATTAAAACAATACCAAGCGTTTCTTGCAGGCCATATAGCAATGGGAAAATGAAATCAATTTAAATACCATCTGCATATGGCAGCTCAATGCACCATGATAACGCTCATCCAACAACGCGCCTAAAGAAGCGTTTGCGAAGCTTTTTAATGGTAATGCAAATTTTATTTATTTCGACACTGCATTTTCCACGATTTTGAGTATGTTAAATTACATTTTTTATCGAATGCAAAAAGAACCATCTAAGCTTATATGTTGCAATTTGTTCCTGGTCAAAAATAATTTCCTCTTCTCGTGTAACAACTCCATGTAACCGTTTCACACTCATTCAACTTCCGACGTGAGATCTATCTACCAATGTTGGCAACCCCTACTTTGAATTGAATACCCCAAAAGTATAACAATGATCAAAATCAAATTGAGCGAGCGTAGCGAGCGTCTCCACTTGACTCTTATGTGGCTCGAATGTCTGTTTTTTTTTCTGTTACTGCTTCGGTACAGGTCGCATCGTTTCTCTGATCGACCTGAAATTTTGCACACATGTACATACCACCTATGCGGGTTGCTGTATAGTTTTTGAACAAAATCCGATCGTTGGTTATAGAAAATAAAAAATAAAAAAATAAAAATGTTCCGATCGTTATGAAATTTTGCAGGGTCAATAAGTACAACATTCTCTCCTATTTTACAAATTTTCAGCTAAATCGGTCAAGACCTTAAAGACTTATTGGTATGTAACATTATGGGAATGTCGTACTCGGGTCGTGTTGCACGTACCGGTGCTCGCTCAACAACGCGACGGGACTTTAGCGTTTTCCTAGTATAAGAAAATATCTCGGAAAATAAAAACGTTGTAATTGGTTTATTTATATACCCCTTTCGACCTCCGTGTAGTTTTTAGAGGTCAAAATAATTTTTGATTACAATTAAGTTTTGGGGTATTATTATTTTAACAAATGTTTGATGCCTCATACCGTTCTCACTTCTCATACCTTCTTATTGGAAATGTTGGATTGCATTATTATTATTTTAATACAACACATTATATCAATCTGCACAGCACAGGAGTATTATGCACTGTGCAGTCTTCCAGCAGTTCAGCTGGAACTCAGACCACATTTTATCATATCGGCATAATTTAGTTTTTAATCGACTCACGATAAAATTTCTTCAAACTTGTTTGACATAATTTTTTAACTTGTATGTAAACTGTTTTCATACCAAAAATTACCAAATTTGAAAGTATAATATAACATCACACAAGTTCTAATTAATATAAACATATCTCTTCATTTTTTTTTGTTGAGCGTTTGTTGGGCGACCAAATTTAAAAAAAAACGGTTTGGTCACAATTTTTTTTCTTTGTTAAAATACTGGCAATATAGTAGAATCAAATTTACTCGTCAAGTAACTTAATTTTTATATAGCCTAATGACGATATGCTTTTAATTTTTGTTTTGAGTAAAACTGATTTTTATATTGAATATAAGATTTTCAGTATTACCATCACCATCTATAACCATGCGCGCAAATCATTATGTGAGAAATGGGGTTTAAGAAGATGCTAAATAGGCCCATATATACCATATACCATATATAGGCCCATATACCATTTATGTACCATAATATGATATATGCTGTGTGTGTCGTGAAGGGTTTGACAAAGTCATAGTTGTTTGTGTTTTATGATAGATTTTGTTTGATTTTTATGACTTTATTTTATTTTTATTTATTTTATTTTGTAATATTTGCATCTTTCTTCAAGAAAGATAGTTTCTTTTCTGTAAATTTCTTGTTATTTCCTTATAATTTTGTGGTTAATTTATTTTATTTTGTGTAATTTTTATAATTACGATTTTTTAATTTTTTTTATTCTGCCGATTCTTTTTAATTTTGTTTTCCATTTTGCTACAATTTTTTTTTTTACATCGCCCTGTTTTTCAACCCCCCTCGGGACTGGAGACTGTGAGCCTGAGTATAGTGCAGGTTCTGAACATATTCTATATATTCACCACATCCCCACCTTAAAATTGTATTGGGTGGATAGGTTGCGATCTGAAATCTTACGAGCTACAATTTTGAAATACAATACAATTTTGAAAATAACGCCATTTAGACCCACTATGGTGCATTTTGGGGTACAAGCATGAAAATTGGTAAAAAGGTACTTTATTACTGACTTATTGAAAACTGATATGGATCCACCGATGAATCGACCCCATTTTCTCACTGGAGGTCAAAATGTAAAAATCATTGAAAAATACATATTTGCACGATATATATTTTTTAGATTGTAATTTTAGCCATATTATATGACCAACTATTGTAAAGGAAAAAAAATCAAATTGTAAAACAATTCATTTATATTCAGGTCAGTGAAGGTCAAAATAGGTAAAATTGTGTTATTCATCTAAAATCGACCACAATTGACAATTTTTTATCTGATCTGTAATAATGATTGTGGAAAGTACCTTTTTGGGTTCAAAATGTTATTAAAGGTCAAAATGGTTTTGAGAAAATAGTGCCATTTGAGACCCACTATAGTGCATTTTTGTACATAGCATGAAAATTTGTGAAGAAAAGGTACTTCATTACTAACTTATTGAAAACTGATATGGATCCACCGATGAATCGACCCCATTTTCTCACTGGAGATCAAAATGTAAAAATCGTTAAAAAATACCATTTTTACGATTTTTTTTTTGTTTGTTTTTAGCCATATTTCATGACCAACTATATTGTTTAAGGGAAAAAGATTCAAATTGTACACAACAAAAATTATTCAGCTCAGTGAAGGTCAAAATTGGTCAAATTGTGGTTTTCATCTAAAATCGACCAAAATTGACATTTTTAAACTCAATTTGTAATTATGATTGGTAAGTACCCTTTGGGGTGTAAGATTCTTGGAAAAAAGGATCTTTTTCAATAATTTTTAAATTTTGACTTCCAGTGAGAAAATGGGGTCGATTTATCGGTGGATCCATATCAATTTTCATTAAGTCAGTAATAAAGTACATGTTTTAACAATTTTCGTGCTTATACCCCACAAATGCACCATGGTGGGTCTAACATGGTGATATTTTCTCATTTTGTTTTTACCTTTAAAAACATTTTGACTCCAAAAGGGTTATTTTCAAACTACAATCATTATTACGTGTCAGGTTTTAAATAAATGAAAAATAAATGGAAAATAGTCAATTTTGGTCGATTTTAGATGAAAAATATAATTTGACCTACTTTGCCCTTCACAAACCTGAATTATTTTTTTTGTTTTACAATTTGCTTTTTTTCCTTCTTTTGAACAGTATAGTTGCTCATGAAATAATATATGGCTTAAATAACAAACAAAATCAAAGTTTCGTGAAAAAAGGGTCTTTTTAAATGATTTTTACATTTTTTTAGACCTATCATTGAGAAAATGGGGTCGGTGCTATTATTTTGTTAAAGAGATTTGTACAATTTATACCATTATTCTTTTCATTTCAAATTCTTGTATGTTTTTACTTTTTATAATGGTTTGATGTGCTTAATGTTATAAGTTAGGCCTATATAATGTTTAATGTTAGTTGTTTGATTGTGTGTATAGTGGGTATGCCTACTATTGTGTGAAAAAATTGTTGAGTTTTTATAGTTTTTACTAGGAAAACGCTTAAGTCCCGCCGCGTTGTTGGATGAGCGTAATTGGTGAATTGAGCTGCCATGTGTTTTGCGGATTTTCTGTTGTTCTATGAAAAAATCAGAACTTTGTTGAAATTTTTTTTAATTAAATCAAATTAAATAAAAAATTAACTTTTTTTTTTAATTAATCGTAATTTTCAAAAAAGAAAAAAAATCGTAATATTGAAATTTTCATAAGAAATAATTATTCAATTGCGCACAAATTTTACAAGAATATATTAATTCTTAAAATTAAGGTTCTGTGAAAAAATCATTATAATCGGATAAAGCATGTAGGTGTTAGAAGTCGAAGAAATTTTTTAAAAATCGAAAAAAATCGTAAAATTGCGATTTTCATGAGAAATAATTTTTCGATTGCGCTCAAAAACGTGGCAGTTCTTAGTTCAAAGATTTCGAAGGCCTCCATAAAATTTCATCGCAATCGGAGTATCGGTTTAGCCGGAATCGTGTTAACAGACAGACAAAAATACAGAAAGAAAGAATTAAGAAAGAAAAAAGAAAAAAAAAACATTCCGGATTTTTTTCTCCAGTGTAGTGAAATGGAATCTTCGCTTCGCTCGCTACGCTCATCCAATTATCTATTTTTGTATAAATTTTAATTTTAATTACCTACTAATAATACTAAAAATAATACTAATAATACTAATATATTTAGGGATATCACACACAATTCTGTGTTTAAGGGCTATGCTCGTTGGATTTTCCTAATGATGAGTGGATACACATGATCATTGAATAATGATAATAATAATAATAATAATAATAATAATAATAATAATAATAGTAGTAATAATAATAAAAAATAAAATAAAAAATAATAATAATAATAATAATATAATAATAATAATAATAATAATAATAATAATAAAATAAATAACACTTAAACTGTAGACCTATACTCTGAAGACACATCTACACACTGCGGACGTACAACGGCTACTGACCGGCCCGAATTACCTCTTGTCTCTTCCACCCCCCCCCCCCCCACACACTCCCATACTAAACGGACGTAAAACTAATCGACGTATTTAGTTCTGGGAAAGATGATAGGTTACATGTGGTCATTTCCGGTCAGTAGGACGGCACTGGCATCCGGTAAAGTCAGATAAGGACAGAGGCGAATTTAGGAAACAAATCTTCGAAGCCATTGAGTTGTGAAGGGGTGGAGTAGTTTAGTCATCATTGGTGTAGGTTGAGGAGGGTGTGAGAAGTATTTTGTCACCGTATCTCGATTAACCCTGTTAGTTATATTTACTTCTTCGAAAAACTACCCTTGTTGAAGGTTGTCACCGCCGCACATATGTGGGTGGTTTCAAACATGGTGTGTCGAACTGCATGGCCATGTCACGGTGTGTTAAACAATTCTTGTTCTTGTATACTATCAAGTGGACGCGGTTGGTGGTTCGTGGTCGGAGGCAAGATATTTATTTGATTTGTATTACTTTATAGAGAGTACAGGACATGCGTTTTAGGCAAATTGCTGTTCGCTCGGCTGACTTGACACCACAGGTGTCTGAAATTTTAATTTTTTTTTTACGAAAGTCGAAATATAAGGCTCTACAGAAACACATTTCCGATATATTTGTTTTTAAATAATTTATAAAAAATAAATTAGTTTTCAAGAATTTCGATTTTGTTAAAAAGTTCAAAATTGACTCTAATCGTGATTTTTTGTCTGGCTGATTTCGACCAAATTTGTAAAATCTATGACCATAGGGCTGTCCATGTATGCTTTATTGACAACTTTGCAAAGTTTCATGTACGTCGGATGCTTCTTGGCCGAGCGAATAGCCATAGCTAATGCTATCGAGACAATGGTGGTGATAGATGAGGACGAAGGATGAATGTAGGGTACTGGCACGTAGCCTACTCCTTTCGAAAAGTACCAAGGGGATCAACGGCTTTACGTCCCATCCGAAAGGACGCGGTGTAACCTCGACAGTCAAAGGTTCCTCCACTAACCCGGACTGCCGAGCAGACGTCGAGGAGAAACAAAGCAGTTACACTAGCTCTCGAACCCTCCATCTGCTCTACACATGTGTTTCAGGGGAGAGCGTTCACCCACTCTACCCCTGACCACGCCCGAGGTTGTTCGAGTGGGAACCGGCTAAGCTAAACCGCTGCAGGAAGTTAAAGGTATAAAGGTTTTTAAATAGGCTACATGGCAGTCGAGAGCATAATGATTTTGGTTTTTGAAAGGGATGGTGCAGACTTTACAACTAATTCTAACTAATGAAACCCTAGTCGTGGCCAGTTAGCAATATAAGTGAGGGGAATAAGAACATTGATCAAGCAACTTTTTGATTAATTAAGGCTATTCGACTGCGTTTTTCTATTTTCCAAAATATATTACCAAGTCAAAATATAGTAAATGTCTTAAAACCTAGCTCTTTTAGAAAATCAAAACTATTTTTTTCAAAATTTTTCTGATCCGGTACACGGTCAATATCGCTACCTCAAAATAATTTAAAACTTCAATACGCTCAAGCACACCATTCAACGTAGGGTGTTGTGTTTTTGGACATTAATTTTCAAATGGTTTTCTAGAGGATAAGATATTTTTTTAACAATTATTGTCTTTCCTGCAAATTTTTTCGTTTGGTGGTATTTTGTACCGATTTGTACCGCCAAACGAAAAGATTCACAGAAAATACAATTTTAAAAAAATTCTTTTTTCTCTCAGTCAGCCTCTAGAAAACCACATGAAAATTAATGTCACAAAAACTCAACACCCTACGTTGAATGGTATACCTTGGCGAATTGAAGTTTGAAATTATTTTGAGGTAGCGATATTGACCGTGTACCGGATCAGAAAAATTTGAAAAAATAGTTTTGATTTTCTAAAAGAGCTAGGTTTTAAGACATTAACTAAGTATTTTGACTTGGTAACATATTTTGTGGAAAATAGAAAAACGCTGTCGAATAGCTGCTTGCTCAATGTTCTTATTCCCCTCACTTATATTGCTAACTGGCCACGACTTGGGTTTCATTGTAAGTTCGTTTGTCCCACCCTGAAAATGACCCCTACTATATGCCAAATTTGGTGCTCTAATCATATGGGTCTTATTCCCGTGACTAACATGACCCGGTTGAGAAACACTCATAACTTTGTTCTCGTTTGTCACTGACCAAGCCTCATAAAAATCAACGTTTACGACTTCCTGTCCGTCACCCATGCAATATCGTTTTACAGCCGGGTTCTTGACGCCGAGCCGTTAGAAAGGTGATTTACAGCCAAAGAATGTGTGACTTACACATGGACATACCCTACTTGAAACATTGGCGCACTCAAGACTTTAGGTTTATATATTGACCCATGACCCTAGCTGAGGCGTCACACCAAGCACAAAATACTGCATGCCGAGAGAATTAGTATTATGAAAATTTGCGTTACAAAAATCTGTAGTTGGAATAAATTCCCAAACTTCACAGAATTTTGTAAATTACGGAGGTTTCACGAACTTTTTACTCAAAAATCGATTAACTGTATTTGGGGAATACGCTTACTGGATGCACATTAGGCCTAATCATCTGAATTGTGATTGAATTGTACCAATTTCCAATTCGCGAATTTTCGCGATATTTTAGTTGATACCGTGAACTAGTGAAAAAGAAATTAGAAATTATGTCTTTAAACGCAAATTAGGTCACGAAATTTCAAACAATTTTTTTTCAAACTTTTGGTGGAGGGGCCGGGTAGGTAGTCGAAATTAAATTAATCCTGACTGATACATATGGTGGAGGTGCCGGGTCATACAACGCGATTATGAGATCGTAATAATCGTTTGTACGCGAGTAAGCTCAAAATACTTCATATCAAAATATCGACATGACACAAAAAATGCATAATTTCGTAATTTTGGTGGAGGTGCCGGGTAGTCGAAATTATTCCTCGTAAAAACTGTAAGAAACTTTGAAAACTGAAGGCTGAAATTGAGCTTTAAATTGAAGCTAATTCTCACTCTCATGGGCTTGGTTATCTTTTTAGTTAATCATAAATGGTCCTGGAATTTGTGATCAGATAATTAAAAACTAGACGTTTATTTTGCATTATTAAATTGTTTTTTTGGTTAATAACGAAAAATCGCGAATTTTTATTTTTAAGGCGCGAATTTTCAAACTTAAAAAAAAAATTGCACATTTCTAGTCATTGGGTAAAAAGAAAAGAAAAATATGAGTTAATGAACCAAGGACCCTTGTTCAACAACACGGTAAAAACTATAAAGCGGTTATAAGCTCCGGTCTAGCTAAACATAGGGCTAGTTTAAAATAATCAGTAATCTTTATCTTCTGAATCACGAATGTATTTAAATAATCAGTTAAAAAGCTAATCCTTAAAAGTTTAAAATCCAGCATGCACAACTTAGCCCCATAAGTCTGCACGGATTATCTGATAAGGGCTCAGATAATCGTACATAATCAGGCTCGTAGGTCTATTTTACCAGGGAAGGAAAGGGGGGGGGCGAACTTTCCCAGAAAAAGTACATGCCCCCATACATAGTTACATAATATGCAACAATGTCCTTGAGTCACTGGCGTACGGTGAAATATATTTCGGGGGGGGGGGGGGGACGCGCTCAATGGGGGGGGGGGCAAAATAGCGCCGCAGTCAATTTTTTTGAAAAATACGTATTTTTGATGTGATTTTTACGTGTTTTAGAAGAAGTCCAGGGATTTCAATGAACGAAAAAAAAATACGGTACCGGTAATAGATGAATTTAATTTTTTGCGTAAACATGACTTGAAGAATATAATAGCCTATTTATGCTTGTTGGTTTATGCTTGTATATATGGTTATTTGTCATTTTTCTAAGGGGGGGGGGAGACGAGAAGATACTTTCCCCCCTCCCCCTCCGTAATCTCAGGGGGGACAAAATACCACCCTGCCCCCCCCCCCCCGGCTATGACGCCGCTGCATATAATATATGATTTGATATAAACGTGTGTTTAAAAGTGTGCTAATAAGTGTTTGTAAGTCTAGTGGGCTAACTATGTATTTGTAATGCGTGACGCAAGCAAAGCAACCCATCACACGGAACTGTATGAATGGGGGGAGGCGGGATTACGACAAGTGGTTAGAGGGGATATTGTCCACCATGTATAGGGTGCGAGCGGGAGGGAGGGGGGGTCTTCAGTTACATGAGGGTTGCTTACAAGGAACTGCATGACCTAGATAGATCAATACCCGGTCCTTGTGTAGGGCTACGTCTAATATTGGGTTGTCTCTCAAGTGGGTCCTCAAGAGTTTTTTATGCTGGTGACAGGTGTGCTATATATGATGGGCCCAATCGTGGTACATATGGCATTTGTGTATTTATAATTTATATTTGATTATAAAATAATGGACATTATTGATAAAATATTAGCATCATGGTGCATACCTATTATGTTTTATCAATTTTTAGTAGTATAGAATGAAACTATACTCAATGGTGGTATATTGTCGGAGTTGTTCATTTAAAACTTTTTTTTTTGCTATTTTTTATACAATGGTAGAATACATACAACATACAAGATAATATAATGAATAAAATACAATAATAACAATAATAAAAACAATCTTTGGTGGATCTTTAGTTGGTTATCGCTCACTCGTCGATTGCGTCAGGGCTTACAGGGTTGGCTTAGTCGCTTTGATTTATACTGTCCCCCACTGAAAATCAGTTACATAACTGAGTGGGTAGACTCTAAATAGAGTTTTTTTTTTTTTTTTTTTAGTTTAACAATGACATCTAGCAGTAGCAGCAACATTCCAAAATGCGTGTGAAATTTTATTGTAACAACCTTGGAAAGTTGTTCTCATAAAAATGTGCATGCAATTTGCTGCACTATTTTTATTTTTATGACAAATAATGTTCAATACAAATTTTCACTCGACAAAATACTTCGTTCGACCTTAGGAGGAAGAAATCAAGACTGGATTTATTTTTACAAATATAGAATAAAAATAAATAAACAATACAGAGCAGAAATAACCAGTTGAGCAGCGATGCCATACATTTTTAGCAACAAGGGACAAAACTTGAAAACATAAGATACATGGGGCTATTTACTACCTTTTGAATGTGACAAGTATGGCAGGCAAATACCGTAAAAACAGCATAAATGGACGTAAAATTTAAAAAAATAACCTTTAAATCCTTTTTTTGGGCAAAGACCTAAAATTTTGCTTTCTACCCAACCTATTCAAAAACATTTTAAAATTTCTATGACCCCACATACTTAAAAATTATATTTTCTGGTTTCTCAGACCATCAAAGGTTTAAAAAGAAAGCAATGCAGTTAAATTTATTTTACTCCTTCAGTCCCGAATTAAATTAGTGTAAATTAAATAAAGTTATTTTAAGCAATTAAGTCTGATTCAAACATTTTTACAATTTTTAATGTAATATTTTTTATCACGTTTTTTAATAACTTTTGGGAAATTTTGGATCCTGAATTAAAGTTAAATTTGAAACCCATTCCTAAAACTAGATGTCTAAAATTTTTGCACATTTTGCATTTTTTGTATCTCGAATAATAACAATTCTATAAATATATTACTTTTCTGTGACAACCCTCATTTTTTCATTTTTTCCCTTTTTGCAGATGTGGGTTTTCAAACTTCTCTCAAAAGGGCACTTTTTGTCCTACATACATGCATGGGGACAATGTTTTTTTTTCATTCACAAAAAAAACAAAAAAAATGGGGTCAAATTGGATCATTTACCCGGATTAAAATTTGAAATTTGATGTCCATTTAAATGACCACAGGGACTGAAAAAATTCGTGATTTTTTTAAAAGAATTTAGATTTTTTTGTTGATCTTTTTTTTTGTATTCCAAATTGACATCAAATTTGAAAAAATTCCAAATGTTATTTTATTTCCAAAAATATAAGTTTTTGTTTTCAATTTTTCCTTTTTTTACATGACATTTCAGAAATTCAAGTATTTTTGTGTTTTTATACACTATTTGACATTTTAACCATACAAAAATTCTTGAAATCATTAGAATTTAATAAGGAAAAATTCTACCAATTCCGAACAAAACAACGCAGCCTTATTTTACCCGTGTTAAAAGTATAAAAAAAACTGTCAGATTTAATTGTGTAGATTTTGAAAAGTGGTGGTAAGTATACTTACCGGTAACCTATAATATAAGGGGTTAAAATATCTATTGGCAATTTTTTTAAAGTAATGTTTAATTCATTAAATTTAATGAGGAAATAATGAGGAAATTTAATCAAACACAAGAATTAGCCTAACATGGTATATAAAACAGATTTTTTTTATAAAAAGTAGTTTTATACACAAAGTGAAACGTATTAAAACGCGTGGTGTTGTTTTTGAAGATGAGTAATAGTGATTTAATTTTTTCCATATATTTGGAGTTGGCTCTGCTGGCCTGCACTGCGCTCACACTGCATCCGGTTTGCGAAATATAAAAATACTAAAACAGTTTATACCTGAAAAAGGCCAAAAAGTCATTGTTTCATAAACAGCATTAAAATGGTCATTTTCAGGCAAAATAAACCAAGTTTTTTGGAATCAATAGCACTGGAAACATACTTGAAAATAATTTAAGAGGGTTCACCACCCTTTTGACAGTTAGTAAATAGCGGTTCGCTCGGCCAAGAAGCATGCTACTTGTCAATAAAGCATACATGGACGTTCTTACAGTCATAGATTTTCAAAATTTTGTCTTGATCAGCCAGAAAAAATTCGCGAATATAGTCAATTTTGGACTTTTGAACAAAATTGAAATTCGTGAAATCTAATTTATTTTTTATAAATTATTTCAAAACAAATTTTAGGAATGTGTTACTATAGAGACCTTCATTTCCACTTTCGTGAGATATGTTCAAAATTTCTAGCAACTGTGGTGTCATTCAGCCGAGCAAACAGAAAAATGCCTTTTTAGACATACATAAGGGAAATGTTAGGACCATCCAGGCAGCTAATACTTACAGTTATTATTCTATATATGCAATGCTCCAGATACGTGCTATTGGTTGATTCAATCAATGTATCGTATCTTATCGTGTGTCTACTATTTTTAATTTGTTGTTGTTGTTTTGTTTTAATTTGTTTGTTTGTGTAGTTATCTTTTAATCTTTGTATTTGTCTGTAACCCTGTTACATTTGAGTGTATCTGATTTGTGCTCAGAATTAGCTCCATGCTATTTATATATGTCACTTGTGTGAGTCACTATAAAGTATGACGTACTGTCAGTGGGAGGGGGGGGGGGGGGGGGGAGGGAGTTCTATCAAAATAAAAGAAATATATTGGCTTAGCCATCCCCACAAAAAGAAAAATGGTTGTACCTTCAAAGAGACCATGCCACAGATTTGTAAAGTTTTCATAAAACATAAAATGAAATTCGATTCAATAATCATTCTTATGCTCTAAAACGCAGACTTAAATTTATATCTGCGTAACCCTTTTTTATAAGTTCTGGGGGCATCTCCCGGACTAACCTCTTTACATAGTTTCTTCAATGCACTGATGGCTTCAAAATAGCGAGCAAATCTATTAGAACTTCATTTTAAAAATCTAAAAACTTTTTTAAAATAAAAGCTGCATAATAAAAAACTTACAATTTATTCTTTAAAATCAAACACCGAAAAATAATAGCTATATAAGGAGTGGCACTATGTACCATAAATTCCACATTATCACCGAATATAATTATTAAGTGGTTCAGCCCTATACAACACAACTGCAATTCTATGTAATTTACGCTCGGGTTAATATGGGTCAAATCTTTCATTGGATACTTTGGGGTGGAAGGGGCGTGTTGTTTGGGATGATAAAATCCCCATTTCTCCGTGTAGAATTAGTAATGGTTTAAATCTAGTGTGTTCGCATACAAAAACTTCCAAGCATTCCCCATCAAATTCTATGATCAATGTGGTTCGAAGGCCTTTGGCTATCAAAAATACTAATATTGGAAAATTTTTCCCAATTTAATTACGATTTTGGGAGGTTCAAAAAATGTGTGTTTGGAATATAACAAAAATTTTTTTCCCCTAAATTCTAATGATAAGGGATTTTTGTAATGGTTCAAAATCAAATTGTGTATAAAAACACAAAAACACAAATTTCCGGAAGAATTTTTCCCCACTAAATTCTAATGATAAGAAGGATTTTTGTAATGGTTCAAAATCAAATTGTGTATAAAAACACAAAAATACACAAATTTCCAGGATGTCCCGGATATTTTGCTTGCCTTAGATACAATTTGAACATGTGAATAAAAAAAAAGTAAAAAATAGGCCTATCTTTGAAAATAAACTCAAATTTTGATTTCCCCCCCCATCTTTGATATCAATTTGGAATGCCAAATCAGCATTTTTTCCTAAAAGATCAAGAAAATAATCTAAAACAAATTCTAAAATTCTTTTAAAAATTTAAAATTTTCGAATTTTGAAGGTACAAGGAAAAATGTTGGGTTCCAAGTTTTGTCCTAAAGGGTTCCAAGTGGTTTGTCCATAAAAGGAATGAGTTAGTTTTTCTGTAAGTTAGACTTCATATTTGAGCGAACGTTCACTTCGTCTTATCAACCATATAGAGTAGTAAAATAACTCGTTTCATGCTAATTATTCCACTCCCACAATCATATTTGTAATAACTTGTGTTGTTTTGTTATGCAAGTATGTTTAACATTATTTGGTATAACGATTCACAATGCAATATTTGCATGATTGTTTACGATATGCAATGCATCAATAAATGGATTTAAAGCAAACATATTTTGTTATGAAGCTAATCGGCCAAGCCCCGACTTATTATCTTGGTCGAGAGTAAATTACAGCCGCCTGTGCTTGAGACGTAGGAAATTTTTAGCCAACATAAGCGGGTGACCATAAAACGAAACTTTTGATGAATCCCTAAATTTGGATGCACAAGGTAAAACCATTAGGTGTTTGCATTATCAAACAAGCATTGATATAGACAACCCAGTCGTAAGAAATTTTAAATTGTATGATAACACCACACAATTACAATAATCTAAGTTTGAATTTTTAACAATCTAAAATAATTAAAAATATTTATTTTGCTACTACAATTATAATCTACGAGACGATGTAGGTTGTTGTATTTAATGGTTGTGAACAAAAACTAGTAAAGTCATTGAAGGAGAATAATGTGGTCCGTACGGGGGGGGAGGGACCTAAAGTGCTGCCACATCGAACAGTCCCTCTGTAGCAAAAAAGTTTTATTTAATGAATTTAATTGACTATTTTATAATTTGTTAAAATTGATTTCTCTGAATTTTGTCATTTTGTTAATTTTCCGTCAAAAAAAAGAAGAATCGTCATAATACTCCTCACCTTGAAAATTTCATAACCCATGAATTAGACTCATGTCCTCTAGTAGTTCAAGGGCCAGACAACATTTGGGGAGTGTAGAGCCAATTGTGCAAATTGTAAGGGTGCGTTTTTGAGGTAAACCGTAAAATGGTTCAAGGTTTAACATATGTGTCGGTATCTGAACCCGCACTCATATTTTTCAAATGTAATTTTCGAGTTAATTAGATTTTGATTTTTCTTAAAATCATTTCAAGGTTCAAGGGAACTTGTCCATAGTGACTGTAAAAGTGTCAAGGCTTTTATAAGTATCAGGGTCCCACAAGCAAGTGCCGGGGCTGCGGGGCGTTTATACAACGATTTAAAGCAAACTGTTTGTATGAAGCTATGAGACCAAGGGTCACTCACTATTTATCTTGGTAGCAGTAAAATATACATTTTATAAACAACGCCTTTGCTGTGAGGGGTGAAGGAAGGTACGAGCAAACGATAAAAGCGCGGGACAGATAATATACGTAAAACTTCGTTAGATGAATGAATAGGACACATTTGTCGACCATGAGGCTGTGCATTTGTCAAGAAAGCATTACATAGACAACCCTACGGTCGTAGATTATTAATATTTGTTGATAATCGGCCAGCTACAATTTACAATAATTATCAATTTTGAACTTTTTAACAAAATCTAAAATATTTAGAATCGATTTATTTTTGTTAGCTATAGACACCTAATATTGATAATCTACGAGACGACTGTAGGTCTGTTTATGTATGCTTTATTGACAACAAATAACTAAGTATAAACGGCGAATAACGAAGTGACGAATAAATGTGTGTCCGTACGGGGGGGGGGGGGCAGGGGGCGGGCGATGGGGGCACAATTTTTATTTGAAATGAAATATTTATTGAGATATTTTATAAATTTTGTTAAAATTTTATTATTTTGCTATTTTGTATCCATCTTTTATAAGTTTTTTTCGTAAAAAAAAAAAGAAAATCGTCATAATACTCATCACACCGCGGGACATTTGCATGCCTCCATGAATGTAGGCCTATACGTAAGGCACGTTGTAAGGCCGTATTTTGGGTAACCGTGAAGGCAATGTCCAAGGGTTGTAAAATAGTGTGGCCGGTATCGAACCCGGCACTTCAATCAATTTTCGATTTTAATTTTTTTACGATTTAAATTAGATTTTTATTGATTTTAATCAACAATATCAGTGTTTCAAAACTTGTCCAATTAGTGAGTATAATTTAAAATTTGTTAAAAGCTTTTTTTTATAAGTATAAGGTCCAAATGAAGAAAACGTGCACCTTGATTTAAATCATGCCCTTTTATTAAATAAATCATTTGATTTTAATCTGGTGAAAACTACTTCATTAATATTTTTTTTATAACATTACATATTATTTTGAATGTTTAAAATTATTGCAAATTCAGGCGAATTATATTAGGAGGACTAATTATTGTATCGACAAAAATGACAATTGTGATAGGGGTATATAAGACCTTTTTTATTTCACAGGATATCTTGCGAGGAACACGAAAGTCCAACCGACCGGTTCAGTCCAATTAGGATTTACCGTGACAAGCTAGGAACCGGGGGGGGGGGGGGCAGGGGGCAAAACTAACGCGAGTTAATTATTATAATTCCAGAATTTTCGTAGTAAATATATAGTAAATATACTTATATAATTCGACAGTCATGCACCTTGGTAAAACGAATATGTTTGCCTGTATGCTTCGTCATTACATAATCAATTAGGTTGAAATTTACTAAAATGGGCCACTTCACGTTCATTTTTTTTAGTTTTTAGATCGCAGATTGTTGCTGTATAGTGTAAACCATCGTAAACCGAAAAAAAACATGACGAAATAAATGTAGTATGGTGAATGAATTTTTTTTTCTCAGACCCCAGCTTCCACCCACAAAATCTGCTAATGGATTTGCCCCCCCCCCCCTTCCCCCCCCCCCCCCCCAAAATTTAAAACGTTCCCACGGGACCCGAAAAAGGGCATTTTGACTCACTAATCAGTTTTTTTGGGACTAAAAAACACAGTTTTTAAAGAGTCAGTACATATTTTGATAGCAATTAGCAACGTTGCATGAGATTATGTTGCACACTGTATAGAGAGCTACTGAAGGGGAATCTTGTGACGTCGGCCACCTGACTACCTCGTCATGAGCAGAAGAATACAACTGGTTTACGCGTATCAAGTTAGGTGCACACCGACTATTACTCGCCGTGCCCTGCGCATCTATAAACCTGCGCAGAGAGCGTCGTCAGTCTAGCAGCACATTTACCATTGTCCACATTCGTTCCACAGAAACGTTCAAAGAACCAGTAAGCTTGTATCCTCGCTCGACGCTCGATTTCCCCCAGCGTTTCCCCCTCGGCATGGCTGTGATCGAATATCCAAGCTCTCGTCCAATCAAAACGCTCGTTACAAAGAGTCTTCGTGATTGGTTGCAATTCGCTTCGTCGCTGTGACGCGAAGGAAAGGTAGTATTGCCGTTAGTTGTACGAGAAAGACCATACACGAATGTTTGAGTAGAAGTTTCCTACAATATCTAAAACATTCTTAAACATATAAGGTTTTAAACTTAGCTCAACGAGTGTGTGTTACAAATACAATTGTGAACAGGAGTGCAACGCTGTGAAATTGTTTTTTGTTCGGATTTGGGTTTAAAAACGAGAAAAGTGTTCGCGTTTATTGGAGTGAAAAACTTTTCTTAGATCGGTTTTTATGCCCCTAGCAACGGGAATTAAGCCACGCCTACTTCATGTCATGACTTGCTCGATAGTCCTACGCTGTTATTGGTGTATGGTGAACCAATAAGACCAAAGTCATTTCTGAAGGGGAATATTCTCAGAAAACTGATATCAAAACATACCAAGTTGACCACGGGAGTTTACGTCGGCAATTCTAACCTCCAAATTCGTTTGTGACTTGTTCAATTTCTTGGTGACGTATTTTTTTTCCGTGTGCACTATTTCGGAATATCAACCTACAAAATCGGATAATACTCTCAATAGGTAAGTTAATTTTAAAATTTAAAAAAAAAACTTCTCAGTTTTACCTAGAATACTAAGAAAATTAAGGCTACGGTTCTAGTTTTGGTATTATAAAATATTTTAAGATAATTTTAACTAAATGCTCAGTGATAACTTTACGTTTACTTACACTGTCTTATATTGTCCTCGGGCACCCTAGTGCTAGCCTTAAAATTTTCTACAATTTCGACCTAAATTGTGATTTAACATATCAACACATTATTTTACTGGTACTGGTACATTATATTGAATATTTTTCGGCACTCTAAAAGAATTTTGAAAGTTTTACGTCCCCAAATAATTTGTTGCCAAATAATTTTGGGGTCAATTTATGATGCGAAGCTCAAGGAGACTGATTTAGATTTTCAAATTTGCAACGAAACTTTTAGATTTTTGGTATCACTTGCCTGTTAGAGAAGTTGCAATTTTATTAAATCTAGTGTAGCCCCTACCTAAGAAGATTTTAAGCTTTATGATCCTATCGTCGACTTCGATCATGATATAGCGGACCGCTATAATTATTTATTAAAGTGGGAAAAAATAAAATTACGTACAACCTCTGGTTGGTTATGGAGAATGCAAATAATTTTTTTTTATTTCATTACGCCTACTGTAGGGCCTACAGTGTACAATAGTCATTACATTTCGCCTCACACATAAACCAAGAATCTTGTCGGGTACCTATTCCGGTAGGGTTAGAATTTCTTTGTTTATGATGCACCAAGACAATAAGTTATATCTTTGCATGATTTTCACAAAAAAATTTAGGGTTATGAACTTTTAGAGCCTACACACTGTCACACACACTCTTCACATAATTATGTAGGTCCGCTCCTGATTGTTGAATAGAGAATATATTATCTTGCTAACTGTAGGCCCTTGCCGGCCGGCTAGCCTTGTAGGTAGGCCTACTACAATGTCTAGGGCTTCAAGACGAGAAGCAGTGCGTTTACATTTTATATAATATTAATCGATTAATGTTATTCCGGAACGTTTATTTTTATTTCATGACTTCTGGTATGATTAATTGATTGCGAGATTAATGGCTCGTCCGTTAAAAGTACACACGCCCTAATTAAATAATAAGATAATTCTGATACGATACTATAACAAATTAGTATAGGTGTTCAAGCATTTAAATACGAAGGGCCTAGCTATACCAATGACTGGCGACTAAGCCTATGCAGTTGTTATGATCCGTGCAATATGCCACAGTACCCGGTACTACCGCGTGCGAGCGTCGCGGGTACATTCCCCCGGCTATCCCAGCCCTCGCTCAGCAGGCAGAGAGCTGCGTGCAGCCGGCGAATACACGGTACACGCACTTCTTAGGCTCCTACAGGGCTAAAAAAGCGCCGGTTCCACTATAAAAAACTCACGGGTATCAAAATATCGAATTACATAAAAAAAATTAAAATTATTTTTATTTTTTATTTTTAATTATTATGTGGGTTTTATGATCCCCCGTTTTTAATGGGGTATCTATTTTTATTCGAAAATGTCGAATTTTTTCATTTTAATTAATTATTATAATTACTAGTAAGTATATTTTATTATGTATATACCTCGTTTTTTTGTTTGGTCTATATGTACCTATTATTATTACTGTTGGAGAATGAAGGTTTCCGCAATAGAAAATTTCTCCTCTGCTATTTTAAAACGATGGGCGTAGGCCACTGATTAAAAAATTATTTTATTATTCATATAGATAAGGCTATCCGTATAGTAATTTCTCCTCATGCTATTTTCACGATACCCTGGGGCCTACTAGGTTAAAAAGTTATTTTTTATTATATAGATAGGGCCCAGCTAATTACAACGTACCCTTTGTAATTAATTTTTATGCCTCTATATAACAAAATATTTTGGGGTATAAAAAGTGTCCGATTTCAAGGAAAAAGCTGATTTTCCAAGCAGAGAAACAACTGCAAAGCCTACGGGGGACTCGTTGGGGAAAGGTTTTTGGGGGATGGTTTTTCCAGGGAAACTTACTCTAGAAAATCAAATCACAAGAAGCCTCTAAGAACTAAGCTGTAAATACATGCGATGCTCGTATACTGTTTGCTAGGTGACTGGGCGAGTGGTGAAAGTAAACCCATGCTGCTTTGTTTTTTCTGCATGATGCGTGTATGGTATTCTATTTTTTTTTTTAAATTAGGCATTGCTTCTTGCTAAACTCGAGCCGATATAAAAAATGTCATCTACCCTCAGCCCCCGGGATTCAAATTTCAACGGAAATATCGGTACTCTCGTCTCGTGCATTGAAACGTGGTTCAGAAGAACTTTAGATATAGGCCTATGTCTAGTGTAGGCCTACATATTTTTCAGATTTTTTTCTGGGTTGGAGGCGCGTTGAATATTTTTTCCTTTCCCTTTTGGGAGGGCTTACATTCCCAAAGAAAAAAGAAATGCTTTCGTCACAAGTGGGATGGGTTTAAGCGCGCAGAATGCGTGTAAATGAATGTCGCATTTGTGTAGGCCTATAAAAGAGGAATATTTATATTTTACCAAACAACAAAGATATCGTGCAATCACCGAGTCCCCGTGTGCAAGATCCACGCTGACTAGGTAAATAGGCCCAGAGTGACAAGTTGTTATGGGGGAAAACAATTTCGAGCTATTGCATTCTTCGTTGGAGCCACTTACCCCCCCCCCCATGTTCCCATAGAGTACAAAAACCCCCCATTCAAAAAAATATGTGGGGTTAATTCCCCTAAACAAATAAGAATTAAAATTTTGCTAAAAAAAAATGAAAAATATGAATTAAAATTTAGGCCCAGGCTACATAAATTGGTACAACGTTGGTTTGGTTATATTATTTTATTTCGAAGTGGAAATGTATAATATCCAACGTTCTTCCGACGTATCGTTGATTATTGAATTCCTTGACGTATCCCCCGTCACATTTGCATAGATGTAATTACGTAGTCCGCCCTTCCCACCCCGCGTGGGTAGAAGGGTGAAGCGGTGCACCCCAGGCCAGACATCCCCCCCCTTCCCCTCACCGTGCATACTAATAATATGGGTCACAGGAGCACAGAGGAGTCGATGCACTCGGGGTCCTTGCACGCAGGCCAGGCTGCCTGGTCGGCCCCCTTCGCCTGGTGAATGTCGTCTTATTAGGCCTACGTGGACTTTCTATCAGTCCTCTTCTTGTCGGGACACAACGGCTACTCACGTTCAAACCGGCGCCTATATATAAATAGTGTTGCCTCGAGGGCTAAGCGCGCGACTCTGATTCGGGAGGTTCCCGATTCGAATCCCGTCGTGACCGGCAATCCTGATTGAAGGTTTTTTCCCGAGGTTTTCCTCAGTCTGCGAATGCAGGGGATACAACCCTCGGACATGGACATCCCTTCACAATTATCAACAAACCAGCAACACCTGAAGAGGGGCATACATTGCACCCTAGAACAGGTTTCAGTCGGTAAAAATAATAATCCGGCTCCGGGAAGGGAAGTAGGTGTTGGATTTGGATTTAAGACTGGAGTGGAGAGTCTACTTTCATAATTCAATGTTGCATACGAATAGCCTGTAGGCCTACCTTACAAATTTACACTTTTTACAATGAGTCTATAGGGCCTAAGCCTACGGACTGTTTCAAGATTGCATTATTTGGTGCTGTGCAATTCAAATGCACCTACCTAAATCTTAGTAGTTAGATGGAGGGAAACTGCTGGGAAAACTGGGAAACGATATTCTTCTTACCTAAATTCTCCCACCAACAACCACAGATATTGCTGTGAATGTGCTCCAACCAAACCCAAACCCTTCACTAACCGAATGTATTACTTACAAAGTGGCGTATAGGAACTGGGGAGGGGGGGGGTCAGGTGAGGCAATGCCAACCCCCAAGTTTGGCTCGGGTTTGGGGGGGGGGGGCATTTCCGTAGTAAATATGCACATTGCACTTATCCAATTCGACAGTCACCTTGGTTGCCTGTAGGCCTATGCTTCGTCATTAGCCTGTACATAAAAAATTAGGTTGAAATTTACTTAAATGGGCCACATCACGTTCATTTTTTTAGTTTTTAGATCGCAGATAGTTGCTGTAAAACATCGTTTTCAGATTTTGAGTGCAGTTAAAAGTTAAAACATGAGGAAATAACTGTAGTATGGTGAAACAAAATTTCGCCTTCGCCGAAAGGGACTCCGGCGGCTGGGGCTTTGTCCCAGACCCCAGCTACCGCCCACAAAATCTGCTGATGACTCCCCCCCCCCCCAACCAACTTTCAAAACATTCTTACGCGTCTGATTATTTATACATATTATACAACCTACCTGTGCCAAATAGTTAGGCTCTGTTGTTGAGCTTTATTCGAATAAGCCTGCGAGTGAAGTCTAGAGTCTTACCGACAACCTGAAGAGTGGACACTTCTAGATTGTTTTATTCTTTGCTTGAACTACAAATCAAAATTTTCATAAACGTTCTGTGAATTTTTCAAGTCTGTCTAGCCGTATGTGTTTTTGTGGGAAATTACACAGAAGCTTCACGTTTACTATGCGTTACTTACAGAAATAGTACCTACTACACTTGCACATTTTCATCTCTTCATTGTTATGGGAAAAGTGAAGTAACAAATAGGCCTAAGTTGCGTCATGATTGGAAAGTCGATCCTAACAGAAGCGTCATTATTATCGTACGTATACCCGACAAGTGACGTAACTAAACCGCGAACTCTGACGGGAACGGATGACATTTTAAATCAAGCAAGTCTGTATAAAAAGAAGAACTGCTCAAGAGTGAAGAACTGTAGATCGAGAGGTTCTGTTCTCAAAATTTAGAACCGGGAGGTTGGATGACCCCACAAAACCGGTTTGACTCCCCAAGGTTTTACCAGCTAGCAGGACTGACCTTTCTCACAAGCATTCTACAAATCGTCTTCAAAAAAGTTTTATAATGAAACCGGTCATCATATTCATGGGGCTGGACGAAGTCGGAAATCACAATGAAATTATAGCACGAAATGCCACGAAACTAAGAAAAAAAATTTCGTACTTTTTGAACAACGTCTACATTTTTCTATCGATCAAGTTGCATTTTTGTGCGCACTCAAAAAGGTGATGCCTATCTTCATACATAATTTGTTTTTTGTTTATCAAATTTTGGTCCAGTTTCATCACACGAAATATAATATTATGTAAATTGGGTGAAAAAATAAAATTTTCAATTCACTTTGAGAACTGGCATGACAAAAATTAATGTGAGACATCAATGAAAAAAAAAGCTATGCATGATAAATTACTATCCCTATAGGTAGGCCTATTTGACGGAGCACATAATTCGAAAGTACGAAAACTTGTATAAAGTAGGCCTACTGCTCTTATTGAGAAGTGAGTGTCAGCATCCAAGACTCGGTTCGATTTTTGTTTGTGGTGTGGCAATTAGTATTTAGTAACCCAATTACCGGAACTTTTTCGGTTGGTGTGCTCCCCTATTATAACACATTAAAAACACTGAAAAACAACTATAAATGAGAAATGAATAACTAATAAGTCAATAATAACGATGTGGTATCACAAAATACGCAGAAAATACACAATTACACTTACAAAACACTCGCATATTTCACCGTTTTCTGTCAGCCATCTTGTAAGTCTGTTGTGCACTGTTGTTCACTCACTGCCAGTAACCTTACAATAATATAACTTTCATAATCCAAAATTTAATAATCACATTTTTGCTGTTATAGTAAAAAAAAAAAACTTTAACGTCGCTATTTCAAACGAAAATACTTTCCGTTGAAAGTCCTTTTTTTAAAATAGTGACGTTAAAGGTTTTGTAGGTGGAGTATTTTTGTGAATAAAGTTGGTACGGAGTGAGTACAATGAAAGAGGAGTGAACTGCGCATGCCCTACACGACGACCTGTGCGAACAGTGACATCGCCGAATATTTGTGTAAAATATGTATAAATTAATGAATAACATTGTATATTTTCATACCGTTTTCTATAAATTACATCATTAATCATTAATAATGTGTTGATTTACATTTATTTCTCGTTTATAGTTGTTTTTCAGTGTTTTTAGTGTAAAAAACTGTGTTATAATAGGGGAGCACACCAACCGAAAGAGTTCCCAATTACCTACCCCTGCAGACGCCACGCCACGGGCTATATTTTCTGTAAAGTGTAGGCCAACAAGTTTCTATATTTTGACATATAGCTTACAAGTAGGCATATTTGTTTAAATATAGAAAAAATTAAAATACCGGTACATTAACTATACCATTGGCTGGCCTAGTTGAGGGGAGACTGTCCAGTGTCCACGATAGCTTTTTTTAGCTAGGGGATGTGGGAACGAAAATCCCATACTGGTCAGAACCAGCCACGGGCAAGAGCTAAGGAAGGGGGGTTCTCACGTCGGGGTCTTTTCTTTCTACGTCATCTTTTGTCATTGTCTTCGTCGTCGGGGAGGTCGTCTAAATCTGGGGGAGAGGGAATGGTTCCCCGACTGCCGACGAGGACTGCCAGAGCTCGCCTCCAAAACAAAAATATACATTTCGTGTAGCCTACCTACTGTAATGAAAGTTCAGGAGATGAGTTTCTGGACTCTGGAGGAGACTCGTAATTAATGTAGGCCCAACCCGGGTAGGCCTACAAGCCTACCCTTCACATTCAGCTTTGTGTTTATTTTTATTTTTATTTTTTCTATTTATTTAACGTCTATCATATTCAGTTAAAAACGACTTACAAAGGAGGTTTTTAAGATCCCGTTTCGTTACTAGGAAGCTTCGCAAACGCTTTTTCAGGCGCGTTGTTGGATGAGCGTAATTTTTAAAAACCGAAAAAAGCGTAAAGTAGAGATTTTCATGAGAAATAATTTTTCGATTAGGTACGCTCAAATTTCACACGAATAGATTAGTTCATAAAATTAAGGTTCTGTGAAAATCATTACAATCGGAAAAGCATATAGGTGTAAGTCGAAGAAATTTAAAAAATCGAAAAAAATCGTAAAATTGCTATTATCACGAGAAATAATTTTTCAATTGCGCTCAAATTTCACACGAATATATAAATTCTGAAATTAAGGTTCTGTGAAAAAAATGATTACAATCGAATGAAGCATGTAGGTGTTATAAGCCGAAGAAATTTAAAAAATCTAAAAAAAATCAGAAAATTGCGATTTTCATGAGAAATAATTTTCCGATTGCGCTCAAAAACGTGGCAGTTCTAAGTTTAGAGATTTCGAAGGCCTCCATAAAATTTCATCGCAATCGAATTATCGGTTTAGCCGGAATCGTGTTAACAGACAGACAAAAATACAAAAAAAGAAAGAAAAAAAAAACATTACGGATTTTTTTCTCCAGTGTAGTGAAATGGAATCTTTGCTTCGCTCGCTACGCTCATCCAATTATGCGGGATACAACCATACAACTGATCAGTTGGTACTTGCTAGGGCGCGGGAAGACGAGCTTGAGGATTCCAGAAGCTGAGTTGCAATTTTCCTGCAATCGACTCTATCTCTCTCCTGACGACGACGCACATGAAAGAGGGTCAAGGATGACAGATTCATAGGGGTTTCTAGGATTTTAGATGATGGAAGCATTCTTGTTATTGTGGTCGAGTTGTTTACTTGTTTTTCGTTCTGCGATGCAAGCCCTTTATAGTGACCATCCATTGTTCTCGCCCATGTAGGAGGAAAACGCCTGAATGCCGCGAAGTTTTTGCTAGGTTTTCGGGATCTACATTTAAAATCCCTAAAAAGATTTGCAGTAGGCCTACGAATTGAAAAAGGTTTTACCACAGGTCCACAATCTTTTTCAACTGACCTGTTGGAATTTCGGTTCATGTAGAGTTGAATACCTATATTTTTTGTGTGAATGGTACAAATTCTTTGACTCAGTGAACAAAAACAATCCATCCTCTGCTGAAGAACTTTAGCAAGTTTTAAAATATTCCACGAATAACAACCAAACTTTACATAATTCCTAATTACTGTAGGCCTATGTATCAAAGTATATATAATAATTAATAATACATAGGCCTACGCATATCATTAGAAGACGTCATAATTTGAATTCTTCGGCATTCTGGTATTGTTGGTAGGACGTGTCGTATTGTGACTAGGCGCAGTGGTGTAGGAACCGGGTGGCAGCCGGCAGGGGGGGGGGGGGCAAACAAAATCCCAGAATTCCCGTACGGTAGTAAATATGCACATACACTTATACAATTCAACAGTCACCTTGGTAAAACGAATATGTTCGCCTGTATGCTTTGTCATTACCGGTACATAAAAAATTAGGTTGAAATTTACTAAAATGGGCCATTTCACGTAATTTTTTTGAGTTTTTTCGATCGCAGGCGGCAGATAGTTGCTGAAAAACATCGTTTACAGACTTCGAGAGCAGTTAAATCATGACGAAATAACTGGTATGGTGAAAATTTATTTCGCCTTTGGCAAAAGGGCCCCCAGACTCCAGTTTCCACCCACAATCTCTGCTGATGAATTCCCCCCCCCCCCCCCCAACTTTCAAAACATTCCTACGCGCCTGACTAGGCGAGTAAGAGAAAAGCGCTGACGATATTATATTTGGCACAGTCATCGAAAGGATCGTTAAAACAAAATTTACAATTAATAATAACGGCGAACTCCCACTTTCAAAAATCAGTTGGCGTAAATCCAGTAGGCATGGCCACTGCAATGCACACCGTTTGTGACGAAGTTTAGGCATGATGAAAGTAAAACACAACAGCTCGATAAATTTAACCGGATCAGTAAACTCATAAAATTATTTCATGCTTCACAGCTGACCATTGGCGCGCTTTATTTAATTAAACAACACCATGCACCGATTTCACCATTAGGTGTGCGAATTTAACCACGTTTGAATGGATATTGAGGACAACGCCTAGGTTTTATAATAGTGCTAAATTGCAGGAGCTACATGCACCTGCAGCTGCACCTGCAGTAGGCCCTAGGCTATGGGTATTTACTTACTATAATATGCAACCTATACGATCAATGATGTGTTCGAAATGACAGCTGGACAGTAGTAAATGTGGTGAGAAGGGGGACAAAGTTCTACAACAACATAAAGCTTTGTTTACCTAAAGGTGTGATCAGTCCAATTTCTCTTCTTCGTTCCAGTCCAAGTGGTTTAATCATGGACTTATAATAGTAACTGGCGTTTTTAATTACCTCGTAATGTAATGACAGGCCTAGCTTTCAACTTGCCATTCTGATAGAATGATCTTCTTATGTTTGTTGTTGTTTACCAAAAGCTACAAAAGAAGAAGAAGAATCGTTTTGTAACAATAGCTCATAAGCAACCGATTGCAATTGTTTAAAGATCAGTGTACAAGTAAACACATGCAAAGGTCACTGGCGCGACCTTGGTGCCTTCCCGCGCCGGCCCTTTTCGATGAGTTTTCTTGTGTTTGTAGCTCAAGTAGCAACGAGACAAAAAAAAACTAAGATTTTTCTGAATCAGCCTTGTTAATTCTGGCCTCTGGCGCCGTTTATGGGAGGAATCGTGTCCAGCTTCATTGATCGGTATTTCCTACTTAAATATGCTGGTCTCTACTCTCTAATGGGGCATTGTTTGCTTGTCGATGATATCGGCGCCTACCGGGTTGGCTTGGTCTGCTTTACATTCAATGTCCCCCACTGAAAAATCAATTGTGTGGCTCAGTGAGTACAGTGGGCCCTACACTCTAAATACAAATTTATTATTTATAATATGTTGTTGATTATGAGACGATTTTATTATTTGGATTTAGGTTGCGTTAACCGTTAGGTCATAATGCGCCACTCTAACCTAGGGTATATGGGGACGAGGGGCCATGCTGGTCAGAACCAGTCACGGGTAGGGGGAGGAATGGGGCGGGGGGTTCTCACATCGCGGTCGTCGTCGTCGTCGTCGTCGTCGTCGTCGTCAGGTCGCGAAGGGAAGGGGGAGGGTTCCTCGACGACGAGTATATGTTGTTGGTTATTATGAGACGAAGCTGTCAAGACAGCGTGGAACGAGTATTATGTGAAGGTGGTTGTTGCGTCGTGTGGATCGATCGCCTGGAGTGCATGGAGGAGTAGGCGGGGGGTGTTGGGGGTTGACGGGTACCCGAAGCTCCTAGCGCTCACCCTCTCGCGATCACTCGAGTCCGCACGTCGCGTCCATCACCACGAGCATGCTGAGTCTAGCCGAGGAGGACGAGGGTCCAATCACAATCGAGAGTTTCTTCCAGACGCCGTTCTCCGCGGGCGTCTTCACAAAGAGAAACTCGAGATAGTGAAGAATGGTAGACCACGTCCGGCGCTACCAACTTTACAGAAAACACACCGAGAGAAGAACAAGGTGTACACCTGACACTTTCTGGTTGGTTTCCACCCACAAGATACCCTGGTTGACGGGCTCGGCGAGTCTAAACAAGCTCTTCTGCTGGCCGTGTCTGTTGTTTAGTGTGGAGAAAAGTGTGTGGACTAGAGATGGATACGACATACCGAACTCGATGACAAACGCGATTCAGAAACACGACCGGGCGCAGAACCACATTTCATGTTTCGTCGCGTTGAAGTGTTTTGGAGTGAAAGTTCATGTAGGCCTATTCATCATGTGGAAGTTGAGAAGAAGGAGGTGGAAGAACATAATGACAAAGTGCGTAAATTTTCATGAGCTTTTAATTAAGGAGGATGATCGACGTGGTTTGTTTTCTTACGAGTCAAGAGTCGTTTCAGAAACAATTTCGAGGGTAATAACTTTGAGGAGGCACTTCAATTGATGAGTGATTACGATCCGTTGTTGAAGGTGTGTGTGGAGTCCGCCACTGGTTTTGGGGGGAGGTCAAATCGCATCGAGGAGGATCTGATAGATCCCATAGCGCGCGTGGTGATTAGATCGGAAGTCGACGTCAGTCCTTACGCGTCGCTCATGCTGGATGTGACCGGTGTAGCCCAGCTGTCGACAGTCCTGCGTTTCGTCACTGTCAACGGTGTCATGCGCGAGAGGCTCGTCAGGTTCGATGACGTAGGCGAGGACATGTGCGAGCAGGTGGTGCTGGAGGTATTGAAGGAACTCAACCTGGAAGAGAAGCTAGTCGTGCATGCGTGCGACGGTGCTGCCGTCAAGTCAGCACATATCCCCGATCTGTGCAAGAGAGTCGAGGAGGCGGTGCCCAGGGCACTCTTTGTTCACTGTCACAGCCATGATTTGAATTCCATATTGGAACAATCATTAAATACCATCAAAAAGTGCAGAGATTTTTTTCAATTTTTGAACGGTTTAGTTGAATTTTTCTCGAATGCACCTAAAAGAACGCGTGGACTTGTTGGATTTATGCGGAGACGTTTACCTAATGTGACGTCCTGTCGTTGGACTTAAGTTCTCCGATCGATCAAGACGATTCATCAATACAGACATGAACTAATCGAGTTTTTCGAGGTTTTGATTGAGAACTGTGATACTTGGGACGACAAAACGATTGTGAAAGCTCAAATGTTTCTCTCGTCGCTCATTTCATTCGATGTATGTTTCCAGTTGAATGTCTTCTCGAAGATATTCGCGTACACCGATCTATTACAAAGTGTTTTACATACGAAATCCATCGACATCGGACAATGTGACCAAAAGGTGATCAAAACCAATGTTGCTATCAGAGTGGCCAAGGTTTTGTATGATAACGTGTGGAGTGAAGTCTTGAAGGAAACTAGGGGGGATGTAGATGAACCCCCACGAAAAACACAACGCAGAAACGACAACCAAAAGGACACCTACCGTAGTTTCTAGTTTGAAATTATTGACAACATAACGACTCAAATCGAACAAAGATTCTGTTTTTTGGAAAGTGTAGAATTCATTGGGCTGCTCAATCCAGACACTTTCACACTTCATTGCAAGAAATTCCCCGAACATCTTCTTTCAAATCTTCAAGATGGACACACAACAATGTTCGATTTCGTTGACTATTCTATACAGACAGACTGAACCAGTTCTGAGATAACCCCCTCACAAACTGCTCGCTTACATGTGTGACAAGGGCTTGACGGAGTGCATGCCGGAACTTTATCGGCTATGTCACTTGGTCCTCACTATTCCGTGTACATCGGCGTCTGTAGAACGCTCCTTTTCGGCATTGAGTACGATTCGTCGGTACACAAGGGTGAAAAACGGGGTAGACTCGACAACTTGTCGCTTCTGTCGATAGAAAAGTGTTTCCTGGGCAAACTAAGAAACAAGGCTGGGTTCTATGACGACGTGATCAGTGACTTTACTCAGCAGAAGGAAAGAATAGGGCTAGTGTTCGCTCTCAAGCAGGGTGTGTGATTTATTTAAATTTAAAAAATCAAAACTCATTTATTTTATTTACTAAAAAGTTAAAAATAAATTTTGACTAACAAATTTTGCCTTACTCGGAAAATAAAAGCGTTGGGCGCTTTCCCTCCATGAACAACAAATTCTGTAATCTATGTCAATACCGCAAGCGCCCAGCGCTTTTATTTTCCGAGTAAGCAAAAAAATTTGTTGGTCGAAAATTTATTTTTTACATTTTAGTACATTTTAAATATAAGCGTTGTTTAAAAAAAATCATGTCATATTTTATTTGATAAGGTCAACTTTTAGAATGAAATAAGATTTCTATTGATTTTAATCTTATTCGACAATATCGGTGTTTCAAAACTTGCCAGATTAGTGAGCGATTTAAATAGTTCCAAATCATTTTAAAAACTCATTTACATAAATTCAGTCACAACTTTTGTGTTGGTTTGGTATAACTCAAATGAAGTAAACGTGCACTTTATTTTAATAAATTGTTTTTATTTAAAATCATTTGATTTAAACTTGAAAAAAATGTTACTTCTCCACGGCACAAATTATTATGTAATGTCAAATGCTGAATGCAATTAGCCAGTCCAACATAGGTTTCAGAAGGAAGAGGATATAATTATGATATTATGTCAACGCCTAGACCCTAGATGATGTACCCTATTAGGCCTACACATACAAAAATTGTTGTTAAATTTATATACAGAAACAAAATTATAGAAATATACATTTGTAATACCAATCGTATTGATCAAATCAAATGTTTATATTGTATGCAAATGTTATAAAACTTGATTATTTTGAATCCGTAATTCAATGTACATTAGCAGATGTGCAAAAGTTTTGGATGTACAAGTTTGGCTTTGTGATAATAACAGAGCCAAGAAACCCACTCTTTTTAACCAACGAGTTTTTTATCAAAAAAAAAAAAACACAAAAAAACACAAAAAAAAAACAAAAAACAAAATGAAAACAGACAAAACGATATTTATAAAATACTTATGAAAATAAAGAATCTCTACAAGCTAATCTTTTCTTGTAATCGTCCCGAGACTCTCCTGTACGCCTACTCACTTAGTTCCAAGTTCTCTCCGATCCATGGAGATCCCTCACATCTTATTTCTGTGTTATTATATCTAAATCGACGTTCAACTGTTCAACCTGTACATTTTGTAACATCTATCTGGAGTAGGGGGACATCTATTCTTGTTTTTACACGTTATCACTGAAACCTCATATTCGTTTGAGTGGGATCGTCTAATAAATCGTAATAAATCAGTTTTTTTTTTCTTTTCGTTTTTCTTTTTTAATGTTTCTTTCCCCCCATTCTTTTCTTTTCTTTTCATTCTACACCCTTTTTTATGTTTGATTCATTCATTAAATGCATATAATATATTTTTTTTATTTGTTACCAAAATTGGTTGTGTTTAAATGCATTGTTGTTGTAATGCTACTATTTCAAATATTTACGAAAATGTAGTTTTTTGTTGTTTCTGCATCTATGTAATTGATTTATTTAGTTGTCCTCCTTTGTAAATCCAGTTTTTATAACTGAATAGGATAGACGTTAAATAAATAAATAAATAAATAAATAAAAAACAATGCTGACTGACTGATAGGCAGCCTAAGTACACATTAACTTTCAACAACATTTCATCCAGCCGCAAGGACAAGAGAGTGCCCGATTGCGTCAAACTTCAGTGGTTTTACTAGACTGCATTGACCATCCTGAAAACGAGTTTTGTATCTATAGAGTTCTCTATAATATATTCTATGCTCTTCCCTTCTCTTCTCCCCCCCCCCCCCCCCCCTCCACCTAAGTACACTTTTAGTCTTTTAGTAACAGGTTAAAATGACGTACTTGTACATTCATCCAGCCGATTCACTCAGTAATTATTTGTGAATGAGACATCCACTAATATATAGTTATATTGGATCGAATCGGCCTCTCCCAAACCAAATTGTCGGCAAATGCAAGAACAAAAAACAATTGTTCGAAATTAATACATAATATGGTTTTTGGGCGTTTTCAACCGTGCTGGGCAGATCATCGTTCAGTGTCGGTCGCTAGGGCTATCGTCAAGGGGAGGAGTTCAACAATGACGACTCGGCGACTACCAGAGCTCGCCTCTATAATACTCCCCACTGGCGTTTGCGAGATGGATTTGACATATTTTCTCTCCTTTTTACGATCAGCAGGATCTGGATAGCTCTGGGGCAATTTCTATCCCGGTGTGATAATTCTTACCCATAGCCGGTTAGATTAGGGGGTTAGGTATAGGAGCCTCGAGCGAACTCGTACAGTATTAATGTCCCGCCGGGGGTAAAGATATGCCATTACACCGAGCCCAGACGGGGGTCCAATAGTTCTGCACTGCAGATGGAGTTGTAGTATCTATGCTGCAGGCAGGTCAATCAGAAAATGCATTCCCTTATATTTTGTAGAATGTAGATAGTCAAAACCTTGAACCTCTGTTTTGTTATTTATCTACAAGCATTTTGAATTTATACTTGATATCTGTTTCTTTGATACGGTAATTGTGTTTAGTTTTAGACACTTGGTTGGAACATAAGGCCGAGGTAGAAAACTGTAGTTATTACAATATACGGCGTTTGATTCCCTTCGTCGTTGCTCATAACGCTCATTTCTAAACACAACCGCAACACTGATGCTTGCACATCTTCTCCGCCACAAGAAATCTTATCTCCATCTACCTCAGGAGCAAACCCAATGTGGCATGCTCTTTGAATCGTCTCCACCTACCTACCCATTAAATTCCCTTTAAAAACGAATTATAGAATCCCCCTGAGGCTAGCGTAGCGAACCATTGTGCTTTAAAACAATATGGCGGACGGGTTTTATTCTGAATTAATTCCTACCGACGCCATGACGGCTCGGCGAAGATATAGGGCTCATGTGTGGATAATAATGAGCCGAGAACCGCCGTGTATTCGTCCTAAGCACAGAGCAATTTTTATTGGTTGTTTCTGACGTCTCCCCCTTCGCCCCGACCCCTCAAAGCCTGGTGATCCCCCCTTAGCAACCGTAACTAAGGAAAACCTGAAATGAGGGTATTGTACTACCAGTTCGGAAATGTTGTATTCTTCTTGGTGATTCGAGCAGCCAGTCAGACCATTTCCATTGTTGATTGGCTCTAGTTTAGTTTCCTCCCAGGCTCTCTCTAGCTCAGCTGTTGTTCAACTATGTTGCCGAAATCTCACAAATGTTGATTTGAAATAAGCCTACATAAAATCAATAAAATCATATTTATTAATAAATCGTTTTTATTTTTTATTTGTATAGACCTACCGGTATTATGAATTAATTTTTAACCTTGGTTTTATGTATTAGGCGACTATGACTGTTAGATTGTGTTTCCAGAAATTCTTTAAAAATTAAGAGCATCTGGTGAGGCCCCAGGATTGACAGAATTAATACCCCTATAATACTAAACATGAATTATTTACATAATTATCAATTTTACAGCAAACTTGTGTGCTTTACCATCAAGCACTGAATAAGTAATATGAACTATAAAGTGATAAATGATTAAATAAATCCGTATTTCGAGTCTACGTACTCAGACACATAACTGATTTTCAGTGGTGGACAGTAAACCAAAGCGACCAAGCCAACCTTGTACGCCCCGACGCAATCGACGAGTGAGCGATTACCAACCAAAGATCGAGCGAACACCCGCGGATCAACGCCAGAATCAACAAGGCCGATTCAGAACAACTTTAAATTTATTATGTGCCTCGTTGCTAGGACGGCTCCAAAGTCACCGTTTATAAATTCCTAAGTGATCACATCAATAACGTTGTAACGACCCCCTCTAAAAATCTGTGGAAGATTGGCAATGTATGGTTATCGTTCATCGTCTCGATAGCTCTCGTAGTTAGAACGAGAGACAAGTCAGTCAGATGATCAAGCAAGAAAGTTGCAGGTCTAAACTGGTCTTGTACAAGTAAACACATAAATCATTTCACAGCGTTAGTAGAAGCCTTTACAATAGTGTCATTGTTCGTATTATTTAGATCTGCCGTGCGTGTTTGTGTGTTTGAGATTAGGCAAATGCTGCTCTGCAAGTCTTCATTCTTAGACCCCGCCGAGAGCGGTGTTGCATTTTGTATGGACGTGGAGTGTAGCTGGCATTTCGATTGTGTTTCAAAGACCAAGGGAAGGGAAGGGTGATATTAGTTCTGGTTGAGATGTCGGGAGAAATACTTACCTCCTTGATATGTGTGACAATAACTCGGTCGAACTGACTTTTCTTTGCTTTCAGCAAAGGCAGCCAGATTCGTAACTCGTGATAATGTAGATCCTATTATTTGTATATTTGCACTGGCGAGAATGTATTTTTCTGTTGATAATCATGCCTAAATAATATTGACTGAGGCCGAAAATTTTACTTGTGTCGAAATTTAAAGGCACGGAAAAAGGGCACTCAAATTTTGCATTTTATTTTTAAAATTTTGAGCAAATTCAGCATTTTGTAGCATTATATACTTTCTTCTGTCAAACCCTGAATCCGGGGGTTTCCCTTTCTTGCACTTTTAATGGGAAATCCACTTCAAACTTAAGAATACAGAGATTATAAAGTTATTCTCATTCGGTATCTGAAAAGCTTAATTTTCGTAAAATTAACATTTTGGTACAACGTATTCAAAAATATGTTCAAGTTCAACGCTTTGGCATCAAAAATGAACAACGCCAAATATACGTAGGCCTCCCTCTAACGATATTACTAGCCTACTCAGATTTTAATCGCATAATATGTAGGCCTAACCTACGGAAGTACCGTAAAGGTCAGTTTAAAGTGAAAGGTGTCAAATTGCAAAGGTATTTAGGACTTGCATATTTTAATTCGGATATTTTGAGGTGTGCCCATGCAGTTTTTTTCCATTAGAATACACAACAGTTTCCTCTATGCGACTGCGACCCTCCTCGGTGACGGATAACTCATATATTTGTGAAAGAATGCTTATTTAGGCCTACTCTTTGTTATGATCTACACTATTTTCATCTGCCTTAGTACAATGTGGCCGCCAAGATTATCGGTGGCTAGAATCTACTCGCGAACGCAAAGTATATCGTGTTTGAACTGGACAATAATCGACTCAAAAACGAGCATTGCTCTAATCTTTTAGTGCAAATAATTTCAGCAATCACTCTGTAAACCAACTTAGTTTACAGCATTGCAAACCTAGGTAAACCAACTTGGTTTACAGCATTGCAAACCTTTGTAAACCAACTTAGTTTACAGCATTGCAAACCTTTGTAAACCAACTTGGTTTACAGCATTGCAAACCTTTGTAAACCAACTTTGTGTACAGCATTGGCATGTCCCATTTTTGTTGTGTACAATTTCATTTTCATTCATTCATAATTTGATCGTGACTTTTTAATTTAAGAATCGCGATATTTTTAGGTTAGATTGCTTCGAATTGTTTATTTAATGTTTAAATAGAACTTTGGAAGGAAATAAATTGAGCAAAACGACGTCTTGAATAATAAATAAACATTTCGATTGAGCTAATTTGAGATTGTGTAGCCCAAGACGTAAACTACTTTGATGAGGTCTAGGCTTATTCTCGTCGAAAAGTCCGGAAATGTGCGTGAAAAGTTCCGCCTAACGACGACGACGTTTGCGTCGAGCTTCGAACTTCTATTTTCCGAAATAAAACCCATAATACTCACTTCTCATCAGCCAATAAATTGCAAAATAATAAGTGAGATCGAACTTACTTTCTGCGTCAAAAATCAGCTCCGTGGTAGAATACTTTGTTTACTTCTCTATCATTGGTAACATCAAAACGTATTTGCGTGGATAATAAAACAGAAAACTCTATATTTTATTTTACGTCACATTTTCTCCTAAAAACAAAACAACAGTAACAATTGACAAGGTTGCTAAAAAGTTGTATACAATATAATAGCTTATTGTTTATGAATATTTTGTATTTGAATGAAGGGTTTCGTGGAATGCCAGACAGCTACTTTGTACACAATAAAGGTAGAAGTGTGGTAATATCAGTTAGTATTTAGCTTCACAATAAACTCTGGCAATTAGAACCTATTGACACAAGTTGGCAAACATATATTTTATGCATTTTGTTTACGAAGATTCAGATGATTGAATGTTGTGTGGTCTTAAAAATAAAAATAGATATATAATTCAAACTGCCTCAATAGAAGTACCCTAAAATCAAAACGTATTTTCGTGCTATAAATTTTATTTTAGGCCCACGTCACATTTTCTCCTAAAAAATCAAAACAACAATAACAATTGACAAGGTTGCTAAAAAGTTAAAAGTTGCATAGCTTTATTATTTACGAATACTTTGTTATTGAATTTTGTTGCCTTGTACACAATTAAGGTAGAAGTGTGGTAATATCAGCTAATTAGTATTTAGCTTTAACAATTAACTCTGACAATTGAGTAACTATTGATACAAGTTGGCAAAATTATATTTTATACATTTTGTTTACGAAGATTCAGATGATTGAATATTGTGTGCCATAAAATATAAATAAAAATAAAAATATAATTCAAACTGCCTCAATAGAAAGAAGTATCCTAATTCAATACGTATTTTCGTGTTATATTTTATTTTACGTCACATTTTCTCCTAAAAAATCAAAACAACAATAACAATAGACAAGGTTGCTAAAAAGTTAAAAGTTGCATAGTTTATTATTTACGAATACTTTGTAATTGAATTTTGTTGCTTTGTACACAATTAAGGTAGAAGTGTGGTAATATCAGCTAATTAGTATTAAGCTTTCACAATTAACTCTTGACAATTGAGACTATTGATACAAGTTGGCAAAATTATATTTTATACATTTAGTTTACGAAGATTCAGATGATTCAATATTGTGTGCCATTTAAATTAAAATTATTTTAAAATTGTGAATATTATTTATTCGAACTGCCTCACGAGAAGTACCGGATAGACGAAACTCGACTTCGAACCCCCGAGTGCGCTCTAGAGCAACTGTTTCAGCGCGGGTAGTACCCAAGAGGCTGGTTGGTATGTAAGCAACGTTGCCAGATGCAGTCGGGACAAGTTTTTCAGACAGCGATGTCGAACAACTCCCAAGTCCCCGACCCAGACCGAAAAGAAATGGCAGAGAAGAGAAGAAAGGGAAGCTTTGAGACACGTTGAGACAGGTTGACAACTAGGCTGGGGTTATTGTTGATGAAACTTTTACCTGAGGAAAGAAGTTGTTTGAATGGAATGAATACCGTTAGTTCTGAGAATAGCCTTACGTTGTCCTTACAACATTTCGTTCCTATTTGAGGGGTTATTGTTTGTGTAAAACATGCAGGACTTAGGAGAACGTTGAATCTTATCTGTGGACGGTCTGTGGAGTCATCTAATGGTGCTTTTTTTTTTTAAAAAAAAAATGTGGATTTTTTAAATTTATTAATAACATAAATAGGCCCTACATGCCTTTATTTAGGACTGAGGAGTCGATCCCATTCCCACGAAACTTCGGATAATTGGTCCTTCGCCCTAACGTGGCAGTTTCAAAAAGTACTTTTTGGAAATTAATGTTTTCTAATTAGTATGAAACTCTGGGGTTTTGACTTTTAACTCCTTCCTTAATGTTTATAAAACGAAAGTAGTGACCTAACCAGACCCCCCCTCACAAACACACGACGAATTACCTGTACCCCTACGTACCAACGTAAAAGGTAGCCAATCCAACAATCTTCAACCGAACAGAAGTTATTTTAAAATCATCTATGTGCCCCAGCTGAGGGTCAAACCCTGACCCCCCACTTCAATATTTTGTAAACTGACAATACGTGGATCTTCAAATCAAAAAGTTACGAAATCACGCTAAAAACTAGTAAAATGACATTATTTACAATGTTACAAATAACATTCGACCCGCACTAGCTGTGACCCCAACCCCTGCTAAATACATTTCACGAAGCAATGTTCGTCCCCCTAAAAAAAAAAAAAACAAGGGCTATGTTACGCCACTTGATGTATGGATGGGAATCAATCTCCTCATTGTTTTGTGGGAATGACCCCCCCCCCTCCCTCGTCTTTGATCAAACTGACCCACCCCACACGGTCATCCCATACGCAGGTTTGAGCGAGAGATAATGAATAAAGGTGTAATTATAATTAGTAAAATACGATACGACGGGGTTTTCAGCTACCTCATTATCTTGAACCTATGACGAGCTCCGGAACTACTCACTAGCACTGGCTACCGGATAACATTAGTCCAGCATAGGAAGCATGTTTTTTAACCTTCCGTTACTCGTTTTCAAACAGCATGACTGTTCTATATTCTCACTGAAAAAGTACAATTTTACCCCACAATAATAATGATACGGAAGAATGCAATTGTGTGTGAAAACACAAAAATATACAAAATTCTGGGATGTCTCGAAATGTTGTGAATTCATTTTTAACGTTGGGGTAAATGAAAAATGACAAAAAAAATCGGGAATATACTCAAATTTCGAATTTTTAATTCAACTTTGTAATAATTTCGGAAACAAAAATGAACAAATTATCTTCAATTAAATATCAATGATTTAATGTGAAATTCATAGTCCTAAAAATGTTGGGTTCCACTCTTTTGCCCAGCTACCTCCCGAATAAGCATAATCGATAGATAAATCGATTTGTATTGGTCCTCTTGTCTTATGATAACGGCGCGTAACAGTGAAAACTGGGGTACGGAAATAGAACTTATGTGACCTTCCGGCCGTAGTTCCGTGTACTATAGGCCTACTATACTATTTATATATAGTAGGCCTACTGTATTTTGCAACAGGCCGATGACTGAGTGAGTTGAAAACATTGTTACGAAACCAAGTACCGAGGTGGCGCGTGAACATGCGCATTGCGCGAGGTAATAACACTCACGCTAAACGAATTGGCTCGTGCTACAGAAAAGTAAAATACACTAATTGTTTATACTTCTTTATACCAACGTAAGCACCTGTCCAATTAATTACATTAAAATTGACACTTTGCAATGTGGACAAGTTTTCCATGAGTTGTCAGTGTTTCGAGAGTAGAGTGCCAAATTTATTAAATAGATTAACTTACTGGAATCCACGGAGACGCCCAACGGGGGAAATAATAAAAAACACATAATTTTATTTTATATATAATAACTTAATTTTTTAATCCAAGGTTTGAATATATGATTGTAACACTTTTCCAAGTCCCATCTTGCAATCAGTAGCACATTTTCCAACACATATTTTCACACCTCCCCTCCCTCACTCATACATCAGCTGTCCATCTGTTCATACGTGCTATGCAGGCTCCCTTTTATTTATTTATTTTATTTATTTATTTATTTATTTATTTATTTAACGTCTATCCTATTCAGTTATAAAACTGATATACAAAGGAGGACAACTAGATAAATCTAATTACATAGATGCAGACATAACAATGAACTACAGTTAAGTAAATAATAAAAACTCGTCATACTTCACCATGATGTTAATTTGCACTGAAAGTTGGTCATGCACATTGTGATATTATGGTATCGTGTTGTATTCGTAATTCCGAAACAAGTCCACCCTATCAGCACAAATTCTTCTTCTGTCGTGTGTTTTCGTATTTTCACCACGAGTCCCCATGTCCACATTGCGACGACTGCAATAACAATTACCGATGCCTCCCCATGTTTTGTCTCCACTCCACATCGATTTTACATTATGCGTGGCAGGTGCAGTGAAGAGCCCTGGCTTATGTCAGTTGGAATGTAATACCAGCTATTAGTAATCAAATTTGCATGGTTTATTATTTATTCAATATAATGATACGTTGTTGGCTATATTGAACCACCCAGTTTGTAGTAGGAACGTTTTTGCCTCAGTGCTTTACTGGGTGGCTCAATGATAGTTTCAATGTTATATGTAGCTCCACATCACATGCAGGGATATTGCTAATCACCCTACATTATAATATTACGTATTTACGGGTAACATTCGCTATGAACTAGGCCGCTTCGCGAACGCTTTTTCCAGTCGCGTTGATGGATGAGCTTTTTTTTTGGAATATTTCTGTCCAATGATTACGTTTTTATGTGGAATCTCCTTACTTTTTCAATAGTTACTTGATATTACTTGTTCATTATACACCTGTAAAAGGCTTATATTAAAACCTTTATTTCTATGAATTTTTGACCCAAATTTTTCAACTTTTTCTTTCAAGAGGCACTGCATCATATAATATTTTGTCAATGTAAAATATGAACATTGTAGCCCTACCCGTTTGGTCAAGATCGGCCCAAATATCACGAAAATATCGTATTAAAAACAGGAGAAAAAAATCGTAAAAGTACGATTTCTATAAGATTTTTTTTTAAATGTCCCTAAAATCATAACATATATATGATTTTAGTGATTGTAAACGTTCCTATAAAGTTTCATGAATAGCGGAGTAACCGTCTGCCAAACATCACGAAAATATCGCACTTAAAAATCGAAAAAAATCGTAAAAGTACGATATTTATGAGAAATATTTCTTCGATTGTACCCAAAAACAATACAGCTCTAAGTTTAGAGATTTCGAAGGTCCCTCCAATTTTCATCAAGATCGCATCGTTTGCCCGGTAGAGAACGAAGAAACAAACAAAAAAACTACCAAAAACAAAACACCCGAGCTATTTTTCTTGGGGTAACGTAAGTAAAAAAAACAAACAAAAAAACACAAAGTCAAATTGAAGTCTTCGCTTCGCTCATCCAACTAATTACCATTTCGAATTAAAATTATTGTCAACCATTCTGTCATCGACAAAGTCCGATGGAAAACTATCGCACAATTCTTATAAACTCTAAAAAATCTATACTCTCATTATTTTATACCCAATAAGAAACTAAAGCATTAACATACATCAGTTATAATATTACCGAATTGCAGTGGAAATAAAAGGTTTGTAATACAAATTGTACTTCGTGTAAAATTTTAATACTTGAATCGCCTCCGGGAACGTTTAATAAATAAATTAAATTTCTTCATTGGAGCCGCATAATTTATAAATATATCCGCGTGGCGTTTGTTTGTAAATAGAGGGGGGGGGGCTTTCTTTAGGTCTCAAGTCGCGTATTGTGGTAGTTCCACAGGTGGGGTCAATTCAAAGTCCACATATTCAACATTATTCAATTTTCTACTTTCCAATACCCAACATAGACTAAATATATAAATCGAGGGTGTGACAGAACCGAAACTTACTTTTTTAAATCCAAAATGAACAAAATATATCTTCAATATCAATGATTTAATGTGAAATTCATAGGCTTTTGTTCGGTTCCACTCTTTTACCCTATAAAGGGCAAAATTTGAATTGAATGAAGAATTAGAATGAATGAATGAATGAATTATTATATTTGTTACGGCGCCTTAGCTTGGTACTGCTGCCGATTGTTGATAGTTTGGGTCAATCAATACGAGAAAATAACATCAGGCCCAAAGGGTTGTTTGGGTTGGGTCCCATGTGCCCTTGGTTAGTGTATATTTATGTCAACGTCACGGCACAGACGATAGAGTACACTACGTGGTCACGGTTATCAATTTCTTTTTTAATAAGCCCATGATAGGCCTATTGGAAAAAGTTTTCAAAAAAGTCTAACATGACAATGATTTCTATTATCGGTGTTTTGCTTTGTGAAAGTTTATCCCCTTGCATTAATTTATTTTAGCCTAAAGTAAACATCCTAAGACTAAGTTGGAAGGTCATCGAGCTCTTGTTACTACAGTCTATTATATAATGTGGCCTGGCCTGCTATAACGAATTGCAAATATAATTCAATTATGTGTATGAAAATGCTTAACTTTGTGCTGGCCATCATGTTTTGTTTGCTATATCTTAGATGCTAGGACCTACTAATTGGGCTCTTGAAAAGTTAGGAATAACCAAGCTCCTGTTATGCAATCTTGTCTCACAATCTCTTCCCTTCCCAATTAATAAAATGTGGCATTCATATTCATACTCACGTACGACGCTTTACATTCCATTCATTTATATCAAAAACGGATTTACAAATAAGAAATAATTAAAATAATTCCAATTCCATTCCATTACTCTTCACCGACCATCTTTCGTTCGCCTCGATTGCATTTAGCCACTAAAATTTTAAAAAATTAAAATAATAATGCAATATTATAACATTTGACACTTAACACAATACATTTTCAATATATTAAATATGCCAAATCAATCAATCGCATATTGAGCTCACTGTGCAACATGCATGGCATGATTATGATTATGAATAAAGCATTGATATGACCCCCAGTTAGAGTTGGTGGGACGTAAGCCCGTGACCTGATGCTCCTAATCTTGGCGAAGACTGATGAACTTTGCTTCAGTAAAGACAACTGACAATAATCATTTTAATTTTGAAATTAAACGTTCCGAGAAATATGAGCGAAACTTGTCATTTCGCAGCTCAGAGGACTTGTCAGGATTCAGGGGGTTGCGCGCCCGGGGGGGGGGGGGAAGTCACAAAACCGCAAACTAGGCTCCAGAAATTAAATTTCCGCTCGTTTTAGGTGTTCAAGTAACTAACTTATGAAAAGAAGATGTGATTGACATGAGCTTGTGACGTCAAATTCTGCTCGTGAAACGCTTAGTAATGCTGGCAATATTTACACCAGATATAGAACTACGTTGAAATCTAGAATATACGCAGAATCAAACAATCAAATTCCACACAGCTAAAGTTTTGAGAAGTATGTTCGGGTCTATATTTGAATTGTATACATTTCGCACACGCCTATTCCTGCATCCACTATAACCACGTGGTTGTCCACAAAACATTTGAAAATATAACACTTTCAAATTTGTTTAGTTGTAAGACACGCAAAGAATTATTAACTTATGTTAAAATATCTTTGGAAATCTTTCTGTCTTATGTGTATTGAAATGAAAGTTTCTGGGCTAAACGAAGATGAAGGCTGCTCGCTTTTCTTACCGTAAACAAATTGGCTTCTATCATTTTCGATCTGGTTCAACATTCAACAGTCCATATATAATTTGCACACACATTATTGACATTTTTCCGTTATCGACAGCATTATTCTCGTGCATGTACGCCTACACCCATTGTATGGCTCGCCGAATCGGTTGAAATAGAAATTATCTTCAGTGAAACCATTTTCCAACCATTGTTGCAATTAGAATGAACACACACAAATGGATACACTGGCAGATAACTTCTATTTCAACCGATTGTTGGACAATTAACACACATGTCTTTTCAAATGGACTTAGACCCATAGAGTTCTGTGTCCCTCAATTGTAAGACTACATATTATGTATGTTTTTATAAATCAACTGTAAAAGACTATAAAGTTTAGTCGGTTGATTGGGGCTTTGTCTTTTGCTAACAGCCTAAAAAAAAAACGCATGTGTATATGCTAAAAATTAAAATAATATGCAAAATAATGATTCACGAGGCCCGGAATAATACATTTAATAATTTGGTCGGTACATTTCGTCACATTTATCATTTTATGCCTTTATGACAATAGGTAGGCCTAGTTGTGTTGTGTCCACAATGTTTTATACAAAATGCAAAAATTCGTAGCTGCCTATAAATAAGCTGCTTCAATAATTGATTCCTATCCTTGGTAAATAACGAGATGATGCCCTCCTTGAACCACCGTCGCAGTCTCACTCTCTGTGCCTGAATTAAATACTAGGGCATCTGATGGCTGGGATCAATCTATTAAACTTGCAAAATCTCCGAGGTGGTATAACAGTACTGAACAACATAAATATTTATACAAGTAAGCTAGCCCTTGCTGACTGTGAATGTTTAATGTGTTTCTTAATCTTATAAGTCTACCAGACGATACTGTTTTGAGGTTTATATACCATACCTCAGAGATACGAACATTTGACGTTTTGTGTTGGTTGGTGATCATATTAACTTTTTTTAAAGTTACAAAATGCTAATTTTAAGAAAAATAAAGTGTATCCATATACTTATTGAGAATTAGTTTAGCATTGCATTCTCACGTTTTAAGTGGCTGTATTGAATTGACATGTTCCTAAAAAGCATCATTTTCCGTTAGAAGCTTTATGCTACAAACATAGTGCTGGATTTGAATACATAAATGCTAATTATTTCAAATAAAAATGCTTTTTTTTTACCTATATTGATTATCTTGATTGCACAAGGTCTGCCAGTCAAACGTCATTTAAAAAAAGTATAGTATGAGAATTGAGAATTCTGGAGATCTATTTACAGCAACACATCAGTGAAAAAAGAAAACGCAGAAATGAACATCTGATGGTGAGGTAATAATATTAGTCTCGCGTACTGTGACTTCTTCATATTGTTGCAACCTGCCAGAACCAGCCAGTCTTGCGTAAAACTAAAAGACTGTGCATATAATTGGGGTATGCACTGCAGGTGCATTGCACGCTAGCCTGCTCAATGCACTCGCCTATGACTGCTAGTTGAATCTGATTGTGCAATTAGGGATGCATTAAACTTGCATATGTACGCAATAAAATAAGTTTTACGACTAAACACATATTAGGAGGCATTACACATTTTGTAATGTATACTAATAACTGATGACGCTAATAATATTGCTCGTATGTTTATAGCAAGTGTATAATCAGTAATATGCGTGGACTATGAAACCAACAACATTGTATTGTCACTCATCTCGATGCGATCGATTATGTGGAGAGATACGTTTATTTAGGTTTTTGATGCTAAATCGGTGAACATATATTGTAAAACGATATACCAAATGCTAATTTTACTAAAAAATTGTGTTTTTCCATACCTATTGAGACAAAGATTGTACGTTGTGATTTAAAAAATACATCAATGTTTATGGACAGTGAAAAAAATTGCATTCTAATTTGATTGAGATTTCGAGCTTCATCCAGTCCTAGGCCTACACAATGTTTTATCAAAAATTAAAACCAAGTTTCCTGCATTCAGATATCTGGACTAAAAATTAAAACAATGCATTGCGCCTACATTGTATGATAACAACAAAACAATATAAGCACACGCACATTCTATCTGCTACCGGTACCAGTACCCTGATTCATCATGCTGTTTCGAAGATATATTGTGCATGCATGCATGGCTCTCTCTCATTACACACTGTAACTGTCACAGGTAATTAATTACTAATTAGGCCTACACGGAAACTGTTGTATCACTCTTATCACTGTGTAAGATTATGTTGCGTTGCATTTCCTGTCCTTGCAATCTTTGCTTCACTCTTGACTCTTGAGTATAATGAAGCCCTCTGATTCTGCAACAAGTCTAGGTCCACGGAAGCTTTTTATACGACTGAAAGAAATGTGTAGGCCTACAATAAAATACGTTCGTATTTTGAGTCTACTGACTCCACACAACTGACTTAAAATTACAATGTGGCATGGGACAACCCTGTTGGCAATGGCATAGACACCAACCAGAGATCGGTATTTTAAAATGGGATAGAGCGCTCAACTGTTGGTGTTGGGCACGATTTACCCTCGGGTGACGCCAGAATCGACAAGGCTAATCGGAACAACTTTATACTGTAGTGTGTGCTTCGTTTCGTTGCTAGGACGGCTCCACAGTATACATAAACGTATAAGCACACAAAAATTATGTCAATATGTTAATCGTCTTCCAAATTCTTTGCAGAGTGTCCATTTACCCCTTTGAAGGATCCACACTTCACAGAGATTACTATTATGATTTTACAAACGATGTTTATATGCAAATAATGCTCCAAATCCTGCCAAATGCATATACTTATTACGGAGGCGTAGTTGACTGCAGTGTATTGTCAAGCCTTTCAAAGTAGATGCTATAGTTTACTCAACTTTTTCGTGCGAATTGTCATAAAGTTTTGTCGTTAAGTTGAAAATAGTTCAACTTTCTTACGCAATAAAACTGTGTCTTATGCCGGGATAAAAATGTATTAAAATTTAAAACTAACATATTTGTGTGAACGCCAGTACGTGTTTCCTGTGTTCCAACATTTTGACTGCGCGTTAAAACATAAAACCTTCTCTTTTCGTGTTATGTTTTTATGTGGTTCCGCGTTACAAACCAGTTAAACCTGAAGCGAAAATCGAACCCGGGACTTTTTAATAGTAATTCGAAATAATTTATCAATCAAATTGTCAATCAATCATTCCTTATGCTACTTTCCTTCCTCTCAGAGCACCAAAGTTCCAAATTCAGTCCTTCTTGGGGACAAAATTAGGCATAGTCCTTTTGGGGACAATCCCTAGTAATAAAAAAATAAAATAATAATAAAGTAAACTTTATATGATAAACGATGCTAATTATATATAATAATAATTGTTAATTACTGAAAAAACAATATACTCATTTATCAAATATTTCACATTAGAGTAAGACAAATGAAAGGGTGTTGGACAATGGAAGCACCTACGTACGTACACATGTTTGCTGGTTTTAGAGAGTGTTGTACACAATACCTAAAAATTAAACTAATAATAACAAATAATAATAATAAAATTAAAAATAATAATTTACCAATAATTAAACCTGAGATATCGGAAGGAAAGTTTTTAAATTGGTAATTCATTACCAGAATAAAACTGTAGTCCTAAGTAGGTTCACATTCATATATATGCATAGTAGTTGAGCAATGAGAAATACGCGACAAGGAGGGTAATTGATGTAAACTGGTAGCTACCATTAACTCCCTTTTGCAAAATAAAAAATTTTAAAATTTACCTTACTAAGATACGGAAGTGAAGTTTTAAGATATTTCCCTAACGGTGGTACGCCTATTTAGGTTACATCACATGTATGCATGTAGTCTTCATGATAAGCATGAATGGACCAATGTGGAGGGGAAATGACTTTAAAAGGTAATAACTGGGTTGCATTTTTACTAAAAATGATGTTTAATTTTTTAAAATTTAAAAATTCAAATTTTCAAAGTGTACGTACCTATTACTACGTGTCATTATAAATGTAACCTAGTTCTTAAGCTCTACTTACCTGGGCTCGAAATGTGTTACTTTGAAAACTGATATCTGAGCTTTTTAATGTCCTTTGAAGTTTTTTTAACAGTATAATTCCAATTAATTCGAGAAGACTAAACGGCATATTTTCCCGGTCTTAGTTAATCTCCGGACGACGGGAAAAAATTTTTGGTTGTATTTTTCGAAGTTATGTAACACTCGCCAAATTAACTATAATAGGCTTGCAGGGATTTTCCACGGGGCAAATTTTTGGTCGGCCCCTGTTAACTTGCAAATATTATATACTTAGGTTTCCGCGTTTACTCGGGCTGAAATTTATATGGACTTTATTGTAGTTTTGGGGAAAACGTCGGTAGTCGGTACTAAACTGCTTCGGGTTAGATCGGATCGGATCGGGTCGACCGAGTAGGGAAAAGCTCGACATGTTTAAAAAATAATGGAAATTGAATTATACTTGTGAATAATCTTGCATTATGATGTACTTCCAATTCACGTGTGTCATTTTTGGCATTTTGTATATTTGCTATAAATTACAAATTGTCTGGACCGGCACCTCCACCAATGAAGTACGTACGTACTAAACCGCATCTCCCCAATTCTATAAATACCGACCCGAAATTTCGGGTACCCGCCCACCACTATACTTCATAGCTGACACTTAGTCCCTGCATGCGTAAATCGACCTGTAACGACGATAATTTCCATGCATGAGTTGATATTAGAAATAGTGTCGACTAAGTGAGTGACCGTAATAAAAGAGTTGTTAAAAACAAACTTCAGGACAAGTGCGTACTTGAGTTCTGATGAAAGAGCGCATTGCACGAGTATACGACTTCTTACTTCCTGAATAGTTATGGCCGTTTTTATGTGAGGCAACGTAACTACGTACCCTAAATGAGTGTCGTATATCTTTAAACCAGCCCAAAAATGTTAATTGAATTCTGGCTTGAATATATTGTAGTCATGGGGAGTTTTGTTCACTACATTTGTTTGAATCTCTTTGTCTCCCTTATTTTCGAGACGTATTATTATTCTCCAGTAAAATAAAGTGCAAGTGAAAAATATAGGCCCAATACAGACACAAAATGGTATCACAAATTGATCACTTGAAAGCATTTATAACTGCGTGGGAATTCTTTTGTTTAGTGTCTTCCTCGAAAATGAAATTTAATAGAAATGTTGGAGACTATCAGTCGCTCCAAAACGCTAAAGATACTTTGTCGTACATGTTGGTTATTTTGGGTACTGCAGCCAGCAATCTTATATCATTAATTATGAAACTTTATTAAAAATGTATCCAAAAAGAACTTTAAGATATAAACAAAAATCAAAAACCATTTCAAAATCGATTTTGTTTTGTTTACTTTTACACAAATAACGTAAATAAACTCGTGATTAGATTTGACCCGCACAGTCACAGAACTGATTTTATGATAAGATAAGTGATAAGACTGATGAGACTGAGTGGGTAGACTCTAAATACGAATTTGTTTATTATTTCATTTTCAGTTAGGATCTTAAATTTAAAGCATACCGAGCCCACCCTGTAGGCACAGACACTGTCGACGAGCGAATAATGAATGGTCAATCAGTGATCGTTATTTGAAATAGGAAATATCACAAATTTTACTGCTATGTTACTTTTTTTTTAATGTGCCCAAAAATAGGATACCTAATTAAAATTTGCTTGTAAATGACATCTGTGAAAAGTTACATACTACGAATCAGAAGCTATAGCTTCTCTTGCTGTACAAAACTCTCCCTCTAAAATCGTATTCTTGAACTTGAAGTGCATATTATGCTCGTATATATTATATTGGCTGCGTGGCCCCATATGTTATGAAAGAAATACGTCTCATTTATATGTGCTAGATTCAATGTGAATGCTTCTTTCTTCTCCCCCTGCACTTTACAAACCCGATATGAGCACTTATCCAGGATTATTGGAGTTGAAGGAGAGGGGTTCGGTTCGGAGACTGATATAAAAAGTAAATGGCTCGGAATATATGCATGCTTGGCTTTCCTTGGATTATCCACGTTTCACAGAAGATTATTAGGTCTCTCTGTTGTCTTCCACTGCGACGTTTGTTTACCACGAGTCAAATCAAGTTCACTTCAATAAGAAACGAAACATTATATTTCAGAAAAATATTTGTTATTTATCCTGAACTGAAAGTATATGCTTTTATGGGAGATTATGACGTTCGTCGTTAGCCCTTTTGGAATGCACGGGACAAGGAACCAACAGACCGAGAATATTTTGGGCAGCTTTGGGCTCTCTGCGATCATAATATAGTTTGATGTATTTTGTCATGACAATTTGAAATAATAAGAAGAATGCTGAATGCAAAAAGCTCTCTGACCATAAGGCAGCAAAACTGAGGCACCAAAGTGTGTTATTTTTAATTGAACAAAATTGCTTTTTTTTTGTTTCTCTACCCAAATGTAGCCTATTGTATTAATTTTGTTCGTAATTTCATCAGTGCTGCTTGTTTGTGGCAACTTTATGTATGATGTACCATGAACTGAATAAATAATAATTCGTCGGAGTGATCGGTATTGGGAGATGGTAATGTGTTAGGGGGAGGGGGGGGGCGTAGTTTAGACTGATGTTCAAGTCTCCCATATTGTCTGGGCTGGGTAGTTCATTCAATCCATAAACAACCTTTTGTTATTGTGCCACTGGCAGAAATAATCTAATCAGGCCGAACCGCACGAAGGAAAGAAACTAATTTAAAAATAAATAACCTAATTCCTAGAATGCGTTTAAATTATTTATGAAGTTACCTGAATGATGTTGATGAACGAACGTAGCCTCATGCACGAACAGGGTTTCTCAACCTAGCAAAAAGTTTGTATTCTTGACCTGGCAAGTGGCAAGTGCAGCCAGTCTGCGGGCGATGTAACAAAGGGAGGGAGTTGGTAGAACTGGCAACTATGTTGGGTTGGTTGGTTGGTGCCGTGGGGCGAGAGCTTCAGGGCTGAGGGAGGGTGAGTCGAGTGAGGATCTCGACCAGCCTTGCCTAGCCGCATCAATCACCTGCTATGCAAGCCACGCACTCAAGAGTATGTACCGGGTACGAGGAAAACAAAATATAAGTGGAAATAAATACCTACTCAGTCATACAACTCAGTTGGTTTCTTGAATTTCAAAATATAATACGAAATATATTATAAGTTCAAAAATCAAAATGTTTTGTAAATGGTGAATATTTCGAGATAATGTCCCCCACTGAAAATCATTTGTGTGACTTAGTGGGTTGACTCTAAATACGACTTTTTTTTACTGTGACTGAGTGGGTAGACTCTTAACAATTTATTTATTTTTATTTTACATACATACATACATACATACATACATACATACATACATACATACATACATACATACATACATACATACATACATACATACATACATACATACATACATACATACATACATACATACATACATACATATAAATAATTAATATAAGTTCGACGCTGTAGGGTTCGCGCAGTTTGACCCGGTTTGACAGTTTTCATGTGAATATTAGGGGATATAAGGAATGTCCTTTCATTGACCTTCAAAGTCCAACTCGCTACCTTCCCGTGGTTTGGCCTGTGAGTAGGGGAGTAGTGTATTCCCCAAAACTAAGGGCGAGCTCTGGCCGGTTGGGGTGCGTGTTGCAGAGCGAGCTCTCGCGTAACTTTTTATCACACTTTTCTTCATTCACACAGCCTTACTCATATTTATTTTCTTCTTTTACTTTTTTCTTCTCCATACTTGCCTGCAACGAGCACTCCTCCGTTCCCACCCAGTCCTATCCAACATCCTCACTCCTTCCCATTAACCCCCCGCGTCTTCCCTTACGTTCCTCCCTTTGGAGAGAAGAAAACATGGTGGTAATCCCAATTATGGAAAAAGAAAATTTGGAAGATTCCAATACTCTTGACATTGGCACTGATAACTCTACTGTTGAGTGCCCTAAAACAACATTAATTAACTAACTAACTTTCATTGAAGAAACCTCGGGGAAAACTTTCAGGCAGGATTGGCGAAGACGGGAGTAGACCGATGACCTCCCGTTCCAGACTCTCACACGCTATGCACAACATATATTTCACATTTGTAAAGTACCTATTCAGACTGATCACAGGGGAAATATCTATCACCCCTTTCAAATTTCACACTCTTATTTTAAAAGAAAAACTATCTTGCACTCAGAACTTGAGGGTGGCCGGCAGTGGCGGATTCAGGAAGGGCGGTAGAGGCGCCCCCTACATTCTTCAAAGTAACATGTTATTCTATAATTATTATAACAACCCTGCAACGTGATGATAACATACCAAACTGTAAGTTAAATCTTTTACAACATTGAAATATAGGCCTACCCTTTCTATTTAAATACGTTTTTGAAAAAAATACACTGCGGGGCTGAGGTGGGGGCCGCGCCCCCAGACCCCCGGCGCCACCCCCTTACCTCACAGTTCCAGAGGCCCTAGATCCGCCCCTGGTGGCGGGTGGAGCAACGACTTACGAACAGCTCTGTTTTGTTGTTATGAATCCTACTGTCGGCCGTCGAGCCATCTCATCTCACCGTACACACATTCCCGCGTGCTATTATATATATGATGAATCCTACTGTCGGCCGTCGAGCCATCCCATCTCACCGTACACACATTCCCGCGTGCTATTATATATATGATGAATCCTACTGTCGGCCGTCGAGCCATCCCATCTCACCGTACACACATTCCCGCGTGCTATTATATATATGATGAATCCTACTGTCGGCCGTCGAGCCATCCCATCTCACCGTACACACATTCCCGCGTGCTATTATATATATGATGAATCCTACTGTCGGCCGTCGAGCCATCCCATCTCACCGTACACACATTCCCGCGTGCTATTATATATATGATGAATCCTACTGTCGGCCGTCGAGCCATCTCATCTCACCGTACACACATTCCCGCGTGCTATTATATATATGATGAATCCTACTGTCGGCCGTCGAGCCATCTCATCTCACCGTACACACATTCCCGCGTGCTATTATATATATGATGAATCCTACTGTCGGCCGTCGAGCCATCCCATCTCACCGTACACACATTCCCGCGTGCTATTATATATATGATGAATCCTACTGTCGGCCGTCGAGCCATCTCATCTCACCGTACACAAATTCCCGCGTTGCTATTATATATATGATGATCCTACTGTCGGCCGTCGAGCCATCTCATCTCACCGTAACACACAGTCCCGCGCGCTATTATATATATGATGAATCCTACTGTCGGCCGTCGAGCCATCCCATCTCACCGTACACACATTCCCGCGTGCTATTATATATATGATGAATCCTACTGTCGGCCGTCGAGCCATCTCATCTCACCGTACACACATTCCCGCGTGCTATTATATATATGATGAATCCTACTGTCGGCCGTCGAGCCATCTCATCTCACCGTACACACATTCCCGCGTGCTATTATATATATGATGAATCCTACTGTCGGCCGTCGAGCCATCTCATCTCACCGTACACACATTTCCCGCGTGCTATTATATATATGATGAATCCTACTGTCGGCCGTCGAGCCATCTCATCTCACCGTACACACATTCCCGCGTGCTATTATCAGAATGATGAATCCTACTGTCGGCCGTCGAGCCATCCCATCTCACCGTACACACATTCCCGCGTGCTATTATATATATGATGAATCCTACTGTCGGCCGTCGAGCCATCCCATCTCACCGTACACACATCCCCGCGTGCTATTATATATATGATGAATCCTACTGTCGGCCGTCGAGCCATCCCATCTCACCGTACACACATCCCCGCGTGCTATTATATATATGATGAATCCTACTGTCGGCCGTCGAGCCATCCCATCTCACCGTACACACATCCCCGCGTGCTATTATATATATGATGAATCCTACTGTCGGCCGTCGAGCCATCCCATCTCACCGTACACACATTCCCGCGTGCTATTATATATATGATGAATCCTACTGTCGGCCGTCGAGCCATCCCATCTCACCGTACACACATTCCCGCGTGCTATTATATATATGATGAATCCTACTGTCGGCCGTCGAGCCATCCCATCTCACCGTACACACATTCCCGCGTGCTATTATATATATGATGAATCCTACTGTCGGCCGTCGAGCCATCTCATCTCACCGTACACACATTCCCGCGTGCTATTATATATATGATGAATCCTACTGTCGGCCGTCGAGCCATCCCATCTCACCGTACACACATTCCGCGTGCTATTATATATATGATGAATCCTACTGTCGGCCGTCGAGCCAGCCCATCTCACCGTACACACATTCCCGCGTGCTATTATGTATTATTATCCCCTCCCACTTTCCCCGACACAAAACCTAACGATTTATCCTACGATTAAAATCACGTTAATGTGCACGTGACCACTGATCCCCCCCCCCCCCCCCCACCCACCACACCCTACCACGCTACTCCGCGCGGAGACGTGCTGAATTCTGATCGAAAGGGGGTATTGTTTTGATTTATTTTTCCCTTTACACATTCGGCATTTCTCCATAGCTTGATTGGCCAATTACGGAACCAGACATAGCTATGATCATTTGTGATAGCCCTTGTATTATTTACAACAACACCTCAAAAATGTAATGTATTTAGTAAATTTACGTTCTATTTGGTTATTTCTAGGTGTTTTGTTGGCAGCTGTTATTTTAAATTTGCATTTTTTCAAATGTTGTCCTTGTGTAAACGTTATAATAATAAAATGGGGATTTCTTCCTTCTCCTTCCTTCTCATTTCACGATAAATACTTTTGGGTGGGCACACCCGTCAGTAGTTTTTGTTTTTGAAGTGGCTGGGTATAAAATAAGGCCTACCTCAAATAGGCGTAACTTTAAAACGCTCTACAAAAAAAATCAAAATTCATACAGGCAAATACTTCTTATTTCTATGAAGTAGATCTCAACATTCAGAAATCAGAATTAACACACTTAAAATAATATATATTTGCAATTGTCCTTGTGTCTACTCGTCAAGAGCCAGTGACAACTCTAGGACATGCGTTAAGCTTGGGATCAAGTGATAGATGAGTGTGTAAATCAAGACTGAGTAATGAGTATGGGTATGAGCCTATGAGGTGATTCTAGTAAAAACAAATTTACGCCGAATGTATGTTGTGTCAAAAGTGGCACTGCTTCTTGCCCCGCTACTACCTATACCTACATTCGTTCATTTGGAACCATGAACCCTCAATAATCTTACTCAATTATTTTTCAAATAATTGCTGACAAGCAGTTTTAAAGTCATCCGCATCTATACGTCACAAGCCCACAAATCAATCTTTAGTAAAGTTATGTTATAGCTTTATCGCGGTAAGCAGATGCATAGAAGGTTAGGAGATTACAATTCTAAATGCACAATATAGTTTTTCCAAGCTAGCCATGTCGATGTTGACGTCATCTGCGGGCGAATCGTGGCCAACCGGCAAACCCTATTTCGAGTATCGTCGCTGTTTGGCCATTATTCTCTCATTGATATCAGACCACCAACCAACATTATAGAAACCTCGACAAAAAAATCGACCATAAGAAACAAGCTTCAAACTAAAATCTGAAGTATGTAACCATTTACAACAAATAGAGGTCAAATTTATAGTATGTGTATGTGATCAAAAATTCGTTATCAAGTTTTCATTTAGGCCAAACATAACAAATGTCAAAGAAGAAATGTTGATATATTTGTCCATCTCAACTTGGTTTTTGATGCACTTGGTTTTTGATGCGAAAAGAAATTGAGAATGTTTGCTCTACCGCTTCGGTCCAGCTCGGAGAATTTCACGACGAATAGTTCGTATTTTACGTCAGCTGATGTCAAACTCCTTGAAAAGCAGCCTCAGTTACCTCAAGTCACTCATTTAGGGTGTGTTGGTGTAAATAAAAGGCTTCGGAGTCTTGTCTACACCCTACAGGAATATTTGCAAGCTTTTTACCCTTTAGTGATGTGCTAAAAGTTGCATTCTCTGTGTTGGTACTGGGCTTTTATAGGTTACGGTCGCTCTAAGTTTGAAGAACTAGGCCTAATTTCCTTTCGTGTAGTGTGTGAGCTACTTTGTGGTTTTATTTGCAAACTAAATAATAAATAGTATACTATCATATACTAACTACAAATGCACGCAATAGAAAACAATAAACATGAATTCGGTTCAGAATTTGTTAACCGCGATTACGTCAGGTTGATCTTATAATGAAAACTTGGCAGACCAACGCCGAAAATGTGTATTCAAAATGTATCGTTTTACAAGTCAAGATCATTCCGGCGTCTCATTAGTAATATGCCTACATAATATAATAAGTTTACGTGATTGTGACGTCATCAATGCTATGTTCTGTTTCCCGTGTATGTTGTGTGGTGCTGGTGAGGATCCGCTTGGACGAGGACGGGTAGCACTGATCTGAAGCATGTTTATGAACGCTCCTTGAAGCACGCCGTGCCTCCGAGAACATCTAAGGAAACTGAGATGGTGGGGTTGGGGTGTGGATCTTCGCAAGCAGTTGGATGGAGATTACACTTCAGAATGTACGCAGCATGGGGACAAGGTTGATGAGAACAGATCTTTGATGTCCATAGTCATTAACTGCATGAAATTTTATGGATTGTTGAAGTCTGCTCAAGATAACGAAAATAGGGGTCGTTTTTCGGAGCTCCTTCACGCTTCACCAGATCTCAACGATGCTCTCAGTCAAAATCTGAGAGATGCGCCTGTTTTTCGGGGCACTTCCCAAAAAATCCAGACGCTATATGTTGTACATCTACAGAGAATTGATAGTCAAGGTATCTCGGACTCCTCTTGTTTGGCATTGGAAGTAGATGAGATGGAAGCTCTACATTGATTGACTCGTACGTTGCTGACGATTCAATACGAAACGAACGGGAAAATGAGGAACGCTTTTGGGGTTTCCTTAGTTCGGACTCCAATCATCTCAGCCATGCTATTCTCGAGAAATTGCAAAAGATGGTCTTGAAAGAGAAGCCAGAGAAATTAGTGTCTCAAAGTTACGACGGATGGACGGATGTCTACGCCAAGATAAATGAGATGTACCCAGGAGCACATGCACTACATTCATGGCTACGCGCACCCATATCAACAAGCTCATACAACAAAACTCATCAATAAGTAATAAAATTATTGAGATATTCTTTGATTTGCAGCAATTTCATACGTTCTTCTCCAAGTCACCAAAGAGAGCTGATACGTTGACCAGAGTAGTGAATGATATGCAGTAACTCCAGGTTGGACCATTCGGAGCAATGCAAGAAACACAGTATGCATGGTTATACAACGTAGTGATTCTACAACGCGATAAACCACTGACAAAGATTAATTTCACATTCTTGTTGGGTTTCTTTTCTTTAACAATGTCAAGTTCCATAATGACAATAATCACAAGATGTTATCAATAGAGGGCAATGTTCAATCAATCTCAACAATTTGCAGATATGGAGTTGTCCTTGAAAAGACTCACGTTATACCAAAATTGTTGGTTTTATGCTATTTTTAAATGTTGTATATTACTATTCCATATTAATTACTTATGTAGTTCATTTTGTTCATTGCATCTATGTAATTAGATTTATTTAGTTGTCCTCCTTTGTAAATCAGTTGTATAACTGAATAAGATAGACGTTAAATAAATAAATAAATAAATAAATGTGCGATGTTATTGCGAGTCACGTGAAGGAGATGCTAGGATTCTTTAATCATTTAGTTGCATCTCAGCTGTTGGATACAATGGATATTTGGAAGTACTCGCGGAAAATACCCTCCGATGCACAGTCGATGTCTATAAGTATCACTGAAGAAACTAAAACGCCGTGCAGAGTTAGAGGCGCGCTTTACAGCAGGAATGGTATTCACCATATTGGTTAATAATCTCGTTTCTACCACTCTTCATCTCGAACAACCTGACTTCGAAGTTTTCGGAGACTGTTCAAAGCTGTGTCACATCCTCGGTGCGGACGGAGAAACAAGAGGCGATATAGTTAATGATAATATTTTTATATGAGTTGCATTTAAATCAAGATGTTTCTTGACCTGTCTTCTGTATTACATCCGGTCGTCTGCTCACATCCGCTCACTGAGGAGATGGCAAGGTCTACTAAATCTCCAAGCTCTCGCTGACCAACCAGTACATGCAGCACAACGTAAACGTACTATCGGTGTTTCCAAGATGGTTTTGGATTTTTTACTAAGATAGGCCTACCAACCTGATTACTTCAACACGAAAAATATATTTACTAAACATTTGCAAGATACGGGCATATTTAAACTATTGAATATAATACTTTACTATTCTAATTCTTATTTCTGGATGAGTTTGCCCAAGGATGAGAAGATAAATGTATACAAGTATGTTTATAGTCGTTGATTGGTAGTGTTACCTCACGGATTTACTCCTCCTTCTCTTCCCCACCGTGAGGGGAAAGTAGGGGGAGAGAGTGAACACAGTCTGTTTGGAGTCTAGACTTTTCAATTATAGTGAGATGGAGTTATTGTAGGCTCACGCGCCACCACTTTGCTCCAATGCAAGTGGCCGGGCTTGATTAAAATCTTTCACTAATTATCTCTCCCTTCTTTTTACGATTGGTCTCGCTGGGCATGGGGATATTGGCAGTATCGGGCGCAGAGTGGCGGATTACATCGGGAGGGGAGTTGAGTACAGCGCCATGTTTGCGCGGACTCTATTTCAAATGCAAGCGATCGAAAGTAATTTGGAAAGCGTGTTCGCCGTGTCTGCAGCGGTTTAACGTGGGTAGAATTATTTTACATTTGGTTTTTGAGAGGTAGCAAGGCTATGGCGTTTCATAATCCTGAAAATAAAAACAGGGAAATCCTAATTGAGACCTACAATAAGGGCGTGCTATACAACCTCTCAACAGAACAATTGCATTTTGTAATTGCGTTCGTTGGTATCTCATTCATGCATTTGCAAATACAAGACCTCGAATTTGATTTGGAGTAGCCGTAGCTTTTTATATTACCTTCTAAAGTCTAAATGATGGTAAACCCAATGGAACACATCATATAGTGCAAATATTGTGTACACCTACAGCAATCAATGAAATAGTTTCCGATTAGGACATGATTTTTTGGTTGTATTTGTAAACGTTTGTTTGTTTTGTGATTGTCGGACTAGGGCTCTAACAATCACTCAATATACCTAGGCCTAGTTGTATTCTGATATATAATTTCATTAATTACATAATTATTGAAAAAAGTACGTAGACATATGTAATATATTATATTATCTTGTAAAATATAAGCATAATTGAGGCTACAACGAACGATTGATGGAAATGTAAAATTAAGATCTGTGGTTCAATAACTATAATAATGTGAGCCAATGGTTATATTTCCTAAAATGTAAGCTTCGTGTTTTAGGCCTCTGAACTATTTTCTAACTAACAATTTGTAGCATAGCTTAGACTATACCTATAAAATAGAAATACGTTGTCAAATGATAATGATAACTGATAATATTATGCCTTATGACGACCAATTTTTTTGTAAGTAGTTACCAAAAAGGTAAGCATATTATTATACCAGTGTGACTGGGTAACATAATATACATATGTATATAGCCTATAGAGGTATATATTTATTTTTTCATAAAATTCGATGCTCCCCCGGAATAGGCCTAAAGGAAAATGATCATAAAGTTCATAACCAAGAGAAAATGTATTGGTGTAGTAAAATAACTTATATTATATAGATAGAGCCTATATTCCTACTCGCCTCGGTGTGAGACAGCTTAAATAAAATAGTCTGACTAAAAGTGAGTTCTTGTCGTTGAGAGGGGGGGATAAACTGGAACTGGCGCTCACTTATTTAAGCTCATCTCTAGTTGGACGTCTTGCCATTCTCACCTCACGAAGCGCCACATTTACCAATTCTCTTCTGTCATTCACATGCCAATTTGTTAGTGACAGAATATCAGAGAGAACCTTTCGAAACCATCCGCGATTCTATTTCTCGTTTTTCTGTTTCAGCTGGCAACTTGGAGGTCTGGGAAGAGAAGGATCGTCACGCAGTGGACAGGGTAAGTGGGAAATGTGCAGTTTTATTCATTAGAATATTAAATTAATCATATTCGGGATTTGGGAGTGTTACTTTTCATGTGTCCTTCATCTGATCACATCTGTTGGTAATAATCACAGTTTTCAGTTGTTAAAATATGTTTTGTGAAACTTTTAAAGGATTTAGTAACAAATCGTAGTGCTCATACCGGGCTACAATTAGGCCTACAATGTTTGTGTCTTTCTAATATAGTTTTAGTTTATATTGCATAGTTAGTATAAAGTAAAAACAGATTCACATCGGTCTCGGCCTACACAGCCTTGTGATTTGTGTGTGCAGTGTGTGTATTAGTATTCGTAGTTTTAGGGCGTTCTAACAGCTAAGATTATTCACGCCTCCAAGATAAAACCATTTCTATAAGTGTGAGTTATAAAACTGGAAAACGCTTAAGTCCCGCCGCGTTGTTGGATGAGCGTAATAGATGCATTGAGCTGCATGTGTTATGTGAATTTTCTGTTCTGTGAAAAAATCATTACTAAGTTGATGATTTTTTTTTTAAATAATTTAAAATAATAAAAAATAAGCTTTAATTTTAATTTTTTTAAATAATCGTAATTTTTAAAAAAGAAAAAAATCGTAAAATTTCGATTTCCATAAGAAATAATTATTTGATTGTGCTCAAATTTTACACGAATATATGAATTCATAAAATTAAGGTTCTGTGAAAAAATCATTACAATTGGATAAAGAATGTAGGTGTTATTTGTCAAAGAAGTTTTTTAAAAAAAGAAAAACCCCGTAAAATTGCGATTTTTATGAGAAATATTATTTGATTTCGCTTAAATTTTCCACGAATATATAAATTCATAAAATAAAGGTTCTGTGAAAAAATCATTACAATCGGACAAAGCGTGTAGGTATTATAAATCGAAGAATTTTGTTAAAAATCGAAAAAATCGTAAAAATTGCGAGTTTGATGGGAATTTTTTTTTCGATTGTGCTCAAAAACGTGGCAGTTCTAAGTTCAGAGATTTCGAAGGTCTCAATAAAATTTCATCGCATCGGAGTATCGTTTAGCCGGAATCGTGCTAACAAACAGACAAAAATACAAAAAAAAAAAAAAAAAAAAAAAAAAAAGAAAAAAAAACATTCCGGATTTTTTTCTCCAGTGTAGTGAAATGGAATCTTCGCTTCGCTCGCTACGCTCGCTACGCTCATCCAAAAATGTATACTTCTTTCCAAGGGGAGGAACGTAAGGGGCGACGCGGGGAGCCTACTACTGTGTAGGCCTACTCGTGTTTTTGACAATGAGTTGAGTACAGCACAGTATTACAACCACCAACACCACCATTGGGCTCGATAACCCTCGCTGGAATATGTAAGCAGGCTTACGTTACGTTCAAAGTAAATTTAGGCAGATTGTCTTCTCATTACGATTAGATGAAAACTCGCAAACTACAGACAGTGCACTCCAGACAGTCTGTTGCACAATATGTTCCATCCCTCAATGGCGATACCAACAGGTTTGAGTACCTAGTTCTTTTATCCAAAGCGAATTTCTTCTGGTTCGGTAGTACCATCTTGTTATTTCATAAATATTTTTGATGAAATTTTCAGAGGCCCTTCGAAATCACTGAACTTGGACATGTTATGATTTTGGGGACAATCAAAGAAATATTTCTCATAAAAATCCTACTTTTAGGCCAACGATTAATCAACCATAAAAGCTCATCCATCAACGCGACTGGAAAAAGCGTTCCCGAAGCGGCCTAGCTAGTATCGAAGAAGATGCGGTATTGATTGACCGTATTGTCACTATTACGAAGCGTAACAACTTGTTGTGCTTGGTCTTCTAGGACAAGTACGAACTTATAATAATTGTATAATAACCAAGTTACATTTGGATTTGAATAGGCCCTACTCTTATAATAATCCCACAAGTCTCTCCAATGATAAATAAATTTTCACACATTTTGATTATTTTACAGTCTCATTACCTGATAGGGCCTAAATGGAAAGTAGGCCTATATTTTTTTATTTTTCGAACAGCGTCTGATAATAATAAAATTACCAACATTGTTGTTTGTGTAGTCGGTGTTTCTAAAATGGAAACTATTGAAATGTTAATTGATGTTTTCGGGTTGCCTTAGGACCTTAGGTGAATAGTTTTTACGCACTTTTAAAAATCTGATTACCGGTACGTCGTTTTTGTTCAATGAAGTTCAAAGGTTTTAATTTCTATTGTATTTTATTACAAAATGTATAATCCAAATTTTAAAATCTGCACTCTCAGACATATAGCTTATAGGTAAGTTGATTGGTTATATTATGCACTGGAACATTTTTATTAATATGTGACAACACACTTGCGTACGGATGGCCTGCGTTGAAGTTGATTCTGAAACTAGGCAGAAAGAAAAATTGGAAGACGTTGGGCAATGGGCATGTCTGGTTAATTAGCCTATCTTCCTTCACCTTATTCTAAAAGTAAAGAGGATATTTGTGAATTGTTAAAGGTTGTTATTACTAGCGCATCTTTGGTTACGAGTTTTGTATAGCATCATTTTTCTTCTCGAACTTGAATCTGCCATTTCTTATTAGGCTTAAGCCTGTAACAATGGCTGCTCTTTACATTCACTCATAATCTAAATTAGCCTATTCCGAACAGGAAGTGACGACCTAATACGGGGGTTGGCACTTTGCTGTCATCAGCGTCTGCATCTGGATTCTGGGGAACGGGTCTGCAAGCTGATATCTCTTGCTGTTGCTAGAGTAGAGTGGGCGACGTTCGTCAACAGTTTCAACTTTCACGCTTATCATGAGAAATGTGTAGATAACAGAACAACAACCCTGTGTCGGTCTATGGAATGAGTTGATTGGGTTCAGGAATAGAGGTGTCAGCTAAGATTGCCAGGAAGCCGAAAGCACACGTGCCAACTTTAACAATTTTCACAAATCCCCAAAAAACTAACTTCGTTACTTTTTTCGCAAAATTTGATCTCGAATGAAATTTTTCCAAAAAGAAGTATTTGACGTCAAATAATAAAAAGGTGTCAAATGTGAAGCAGTGATCAATATTTGGGAGCTCCAGCCTTCACGCACACTCTTTTTTTTTAAATGTTCAAATTTACGAAATCTTTACAAACCACAAATTGTTCATTTTTGGAGGAAGTTTGACCAATTATAATTATGGTTTGACGACGTTACTGCGGGCGTCCATGACAATCTTAGCTCACAACGACTATATTCAACAAAGAACACGGGCGTGCCATGACGGAGACATGAAGCGAACGTTTATCAAATCATACACCAGCCTACCGTTTATTATCGTCGGCTCAACTTGCAACTCGCAGGCCTATTTGTTTGGAGTTATCTATACGGCTAATTACTTCGTAGTAAGCGTGTTGATAAACTAAACCGCACACACGCGCAAAAGATGCTTCAAACCGTTCTTCACACCGTGTTAAAGAATGCGAGCATTATGAATCGCGCAGACAGAAAGAAGTTGCCTCCCAAACTGTGGACCTTCAAATCCTGACTGGTGCGATGTGCGCGGAGCTTGGCTGCTCGGAAGCAGATGGAATATTATCGACCCAGTCTGAGTATAGGTCGACAAGGTGCGGCGAGGACGGGGAGGTGGTGGCCTTGCCACACTGACACACACAGGGTCACTGACTTGAGGGGGGGGGGGGGGGGCATGCACTCGCTCTTCGCCTCTCGATGCACTGGCAGATCGTCTTGGTCTTGGTCGGGTCTTCTCTTCAGGTGCATCTTGCCGGGGGGACGTTTAAACGAAAGCGAGACCGCGGGAGTGTTATTATTATTATTTTTATTATTATTATTATTATTATTATTATTATTATTATTATTATTATTATTATTATTATTATTATTATTATTATTATTATTATTATTATTATTATTATTAATATTAAACGATTAAAATTTTCGTGGAATAGAAACAGGCCAAACGCCTTTGGCCATATAAAGATCCTTCACACAATTAAGAGGGAATGGGACACATTTGGCTGTTAGAAAATTGCTATTCGCTCGGCCAAGATGCATCCGACGTATATGAAACTTTGCAAAGTTGTCAATAAAGCATACATAGACAGCTCTGTGGTCATAGATTTTCCAAATTTTGACTTAATCAGTCAGAAAAAAATCACGAATATGGTCAATTTTAGAGTTTTTAGCAAAATCAAAATTCGTGAAAACTTATTTTTTTATAAATTATTTTAAAACAAAATTTACAAATGTGTTACTGAAGAGCCCTATAATTCCACATTTGTGACACATGTTCAAAATTTCAGACACCTGTGGTGTCAGTTGGCCGAGCGAACAGCAATTTGCCTAAAACGCATGTCCTATACTCTCTTAAAATCAGTTTTTATCAAATTCATAATAAGTTGAGAGCCTTGCTGTCGCCTGTCAGAGTCTTGTTATGCAGCCGTTCTATTCCTATTTGTCATTAGCGGTATAGAATCAGAAGAATGAGTTACGACTTTATACTGATCCCTAAGGCAATATAGGAAGTGCGCATTGTGTCAAGTGCTGCGTCATTGACTAATTACGAAACATTATATTTGTCAACATCCTCGACGATATCTGACAGAATAGGCCTATCCACTAATGAATACCCTGGTATTCCCACAAGAGCTGAGAGAAATTAGACCAGCAGTGTCATGATCTCGCAGTTTGCTAAGAAATTCGAGGACAGTTAATTTATTTGTAGGCCTAGCGGCATCGGCGGGGCCGAGCGGGCCAATGAGCGATCAGTATTTTAAATTAGGGGCCGCTGATTGGCTAGAACTAGCCTGCCGGTGATGTCACACTCTGCAAACTTTCGATGGAGCAGCATCTTGTTTTTGGCTAACTTTCAACTGAAAAGTCGTCCTTATTCGGTCAATCTCAACAAAGAAATACATTATTATTTATATATTTTAGTTTCAATCGTTCATCCAATCACATATTGAGTGTCTGTCATTAAATGGTTAGTAAAAGAACTACGTTTCTCTATTTGATTAATGTTTTCAGTTTTGACGCAGCCTCCCTTTGCATATACGATACCTATACCTCGCCTATACCTCAAGCGTAGTGTTGACACAGTAATCCAACTCAATTATTTCTGCTTGTATTTGACAATGAAGAGACAATCAAAGGCATTGCGCCGGGCGCCCCTAATATTGGCGCCCTAGGCTGTAGCCTCAGTACAACATCCGCGAGCTTTAGTGTAGCTCACATCACACTATTCAGTCCAGATGGTCGAGATAAGCGAAGATAATTTATCAGTATTTGATTAGCTTCAAGGCTACTGATTGTGTTGTGTGCATTGATATTTAACTACTGTAGGCTAGATTAGCAGTCGGTGGTCCACTTCCGTGACAATTAGAAGCCATCTTGAAATGCCAGTTTGCATGTTAATTAAATGGGAGCTATTTGTAGACCGAATATTTTTAAAGATGGCCGCCAGGTTGACAGGTGAGCATATTAGACATTAACATCAAATGATTACTAAATTCCCTTATGCAATAACGTATTATTGTTTCTGTTTGTTCAATCCCATGCTGCACAAGCTAAAACCATATCAAACAATCCAGTAAAATACTTTTATTGCTTTGAAAAAGCATAAATTAAACGCCAAATCGCCATCTTGAACTGGATTTTCGACGCTTCAATTTGCTACGCTCGCGCCTGTACGGAGGTATTGGACACTACTTATCTAGCCTACAATAGGGGTTTAATTATCTATGGTTGTGTGTGATACACCGGTAGCGAGCTCTGACACTGATGGAATTAGCTCCGAGCCTCCGAGTAATTGTTACTACTGTACTTGTCACGTGTATACCGGAGGTCACCGGGAGTAAGTTATTGGGTTTGGATGGACGTGGATTTCAGTCTGTTTGGTAGATTAGGCTCCTATAAATTAATCACAATCCACAATGCGTCAAACCTCACCAACCTTTACGATTTTAGGATTTTTATTTTGTTACCAAGTAGGCCTACTAGTAGAGGTAGATGTAGATTTATTAGCCTCAGCAGGTATCCAGGATATACATAGAGTACACACTTAGTACTTGGTTGGTACTTGGTAGTAATACTAGACTAGTAGTAGTATAATAGGTGTGAGTAAACACTTAGTACATGTACTTGGTTGGTAGTAATACTAGACTAGTAGTAGTATAATAGGTGTAGGACGCATTTTTTCATACTTATCAATAGTATTTAATTCTACTAAAACACATAAACAAATACAAAAATTAACATAAGATACCACCATACCAAGGGTATTAGTTAGATTTAGCTTATAACAAAAAACTAACCCGAAAACCCAACATTGTATAGTAAAATTAATATTGCAAAAATAATATGGCATTGCATTGTGCATTTATTAAATATTATGTTATGTTTCACTAAATTTGTATAAAGAGTGTGAAACATACAAACCAAAAAAATAAATATTGTTGCTAGTTGCTACACCAACATCAATGAGTTCATCCAAGCTGCCCATATTAGTCAGTATTTTTTGTATTTTGAGTTGTCTGTTGTCTCCCATTCTTTATTTTTTCGACGATTTCCATGCATACATCAACACAGTATCCTGTGCTCACTCAGAATTTCTCAAATGTTTACAGTATATTATTTTATCTCATCTCGGCTAAATGACCTAATTATATTTCATCCAAACCCATTAGTGTTTCCCCCTGATAAGACAGAATGACATCCTACCTGCCTTGTGCGATGTTCTTGTTGACGATCGCCCGACACTTTATAACACAGTTCTCGATCTATACTGTGGTTCTCTGTCTCGAGTGTAGGCCTACGCGGGCTCTGTCGCACCTCCTCGAGCTATGATCAGCTGACGCTCAAGGCTAAGGTTGAACGAGGAGAATAATCAACAAACGTCAGTGAATCGTGTACGCATGCCCACCGCTGAGAGGGGAGCGAGCAGCGAGCGAGTTCGCTCTCAGTTTCATTCCGGGAGAGAAGGAACGTGCTACCTCGTCGTTGACGCGACGTTACAGCAGAACAGTACCGGAATTACGTAGTTCGGTGTTATTTCTAATTTTTTTAATTATCATACTATTATCGTAATGATAATAATCACTTGACTATCTCGTCGACAATTTACGTGACGGCCTCGCTCATTATTTAAAATTAATTGTGCCCAATTCGAAATAACAATTATTGTGAATTTATTGGGATAGACGATGATTATAGTGATTTTATTAAAGTTGATGGAAACAAATTGATAGTTCTATTAGGTTGCATAAAATCAATCATTTTCGGCGAACTTTAAATTGTTGATAATACGTTGTTGACCCCGCGGACCTGTGGTGGGATTACGTAGCTGCTGTTATTTCGGAATTATTAAATTTTTTAAATATTAACTACGGGTCGTGATGATAATAATCAAGTTAGTTGAGTTGATCTCGTTGAGCGTCACATTAATCCTGGTCACTATTTTAAAATATACATAGGTAGCTAAGATGTTACGACCTTAGCTGTATCTAAAAATAAACTGTTCAATTAAAAATTACAATAATTGTGAAATTATGGGGATAGACGATAATTATAGTGATTTATTATAAGTGGAATAAACACAAACAGATCGTTATATTTTGTTTTAGGTTGAATAAAATCAATCAATTTCGGCCAACTCAAATCTTTGATGTGATGTCATCGAAATCTCTTGGAGAATGGTTCATTGTTTAGTTATGCATCTTCTCAAAATTTCGAATTGAAATTGCGGTTTTGGATTTTTTAAACGCGAGCTCATAGGGCCTATAACTTCCATTCTGCTGTCTACGTCCGCTCGAGCTAGGAGAATGGCTGAAAAATAATATTGTTTAGTTTTTAGTTATGCATCTTCTCAAAATTTTGAATTGTAATGTCAGTTTTGAATTTTGAAAAAATGAGCACATTCATAATTTCCATTCAGCCGTCTACGTCCGCTCGAGCTTATGGAAATATATGTTATGCACACTCGTAAAAGTGAACTACATCATTTTCAATCACCAAACCTTACCATTTTATTTTTTAATGTGCAGACTCGGAAGACAACAAAATAGGGGTATTATTCACAATTAATTGAAGAAAAAAGTGTAAATATAGGAAAAGTTATAAACGTCATTCTTTTCCGTCGATTTATTTGTTGTAAAAATTCAAAGTTCCACCTTATATCGCCGTAATTATGTATGTTAAACAAATACGTACCGTACCCATCGATCGTTTTATTGCGGCTTGCACACGGTTAAAAACAAAACAACGCAATGGAGCGAGCGCCTGTGGCAATACAGCTCGTTGTTTGCATAAAACAACCCAAACAAACACAAACAAACCACTGTGTATCGTGGATCTCGGGTGATCGGCCACGAGCTCGATATGGAACGAATATATTAGTGGACAGTTCTGACTTGTCGGGGTAGTTCTGAAAATGTTGAAGTGGCAAGATTTTGTAAACTGACGAAATGTGGATCTTCACAATTTTATAAATTATGAACGAAAGCAGGCTAAAATACCACTATAGTCTATATAGGCCTACAATATTTGTAAACCAAAAAAATGGGTCTAGCGCTCCAGATCCTCACTATTATAGCTGGGACATCCCCCCAGGCTCCCATTGTACCAGGATACATACTTTTCCAAAAATGAATACAGATTGAATGGCCCATTTATTTTAATTTTAAATATTTCTCATTTTAGTGTTAGATCTTCATTCCTTCGTTATTATATTGTAATCTCTTTAGTCGAAGAAAAATACATCTTTGAATGCGAATATTACACCTGTTTAAAACTCAAAATTGTCAATTTCCTCTTCCCATTTTCAGTGGAGGTGTTGTTTACAATTACACCGAACTCGTCCCTATTCCCAAAGAAGCCACACGAAGTCGGAGCTTCGCAGTTGGCGATTGTCACCGAGGATGCTTGTGTGTGGGCGGGAGAGAGAGAGAGAGAGAGAGAGAGGCCGTTGACCGGCGCCTGCGCTTATCGATTACATGCACAAGTGCATCTGGGGACGTTGCATAATATTGCCTTAGTCTAGTCGAGGCGTCCTAACTCTCAAGATTATCGCGGAACTAAAGAGTAGAATTTTATTTCGTTGCGCCAAACTGACCCTGCCAAACTTGGTCCAGCCAAGCAGAGAGACAAAATTAATATATTCGGCGATCCGTTCATACCATAGATTCTGGAATCTTCGCTTTTCTCCCATGAATATTTATGTATGCGAAAATGTGAGTTGGGCATAATGTTACTTTTGTGAGGAGTTTATTTTTAGACACACCTCATACACTCAAAGTCAAATGTTATATTTTATCTGTTGGTGAAGGAAGAAGGTTGGTAGGGTCGTCGCTCGTCGTAATAACGAATGGGTCTAGGACGACTTTAATCGAGAAAATTGTAACGTTTACTATAATGTCCTTAGAATTATTGGCTTGTTATAAAAGAATGTGTTGGCTAACCAAAATAAAAATGTATGTACTTTCCTGACGAATGAGGGAGGAAAGTAAGAAGGAGGATGGGGCATCTGCCCCCCTCAGGGGTAATAATCCAGAATGCCCTGCTCGTTGTGGTTGTTTCTTGTCAGTTTGTTGGTGTAAGTACGATTCTGTTCGATTCTTGAATACAAATGCACCAGATTGTCTGTGATTGGGATGCATAGGACGCCATCTACCCTGGGGAAATAGGAGAGTTCCTGACTGATGTGAGGAAATACTATGGCAAAGTGTGTTTTACCATCAACCGCAACGTTGCCCTGTGGACCTCAACTTGGACCGATCGACGGGGAGAAAGACGGACCTCGCTGTCTCAATCTCAATCGTAGACTTGAGATGGACGTCGCCTCTGTTATTGACTTGAGATTGACGTCGTCTCAATCAGGGGCGTAGCGGGGGGGGCGTGATCAGGGTGTCTGATCCCCCCCCCCCGCCTCCAACCCCCAAAAGTCAGAAGAAGGGTTATTATAATTGTACTAAATGGCACTATATGTACTATCTGGCACCAAATGTAGGCTCTATGGCAAGATTTTGTAAACTGACAGTGTGTGGATCTTGACAATTTTATAAATTATCGACAAACGCACTCTAAAAACTAGTAAAATGTCGCTATATCTGCAATGTTAAAAATAAAATAAAATCTGAGGCTATGCACCCCAGACCTGCTCGTATAAGTAATAACTTGGGGATATCCCCCATTTTACCAGGATAGGCCTACTTTTCCCGAAATGATAGTTTCGTGGGCAGTTCTATACAAATTTATTCATATAAACCCCGAAATTCATTCCCCCGCCCGCACCCGAATCAAAATCCTAGCTACGCACCTGGTCTCAATCATTGATTTGGCACGGACGTCGCCTCAGTTATTGACGGGATTGACGTCGTCTCAATCGTTGACTTGAGACGGACGTCGTCTCAATCATTGACTGGGGATTGACGTCGACTTAACCATTATGTAGGGAGCCATGGATTTAATCAGCAACAAAATGAAAAGTCAAGTAAAAAGAAAGAAGAATATCTACAACGTGGTTCAAAACTAGACAAACTGACAATTCCCCGTCCATTTGACAATTCTGTTCTTTGAGTATCAATGAACCGCGAACAATATTTTATGACATGGTCACGTCCTTACCCCTCGTATTTGTACATTTTTACTTATGTTTACACAAATAACACTGCATTTTACTGCAGAAATTACGAAAACAGGATAAAGGAAAATGAAGTATATTTTATAATAATTTCACAGAGCAAAATTTCACAAACTTAAAACTAAGATATTCCTTGTAGGCCTATCTCTATTAATATGGACGCCGGGGTAAAAAAGCAGCCACGTTAGTAATAGTAAAGGAAATACATTCTGACTGCAGCATTTAACTACCAAGTCTAACCTACACCCAGCAACAAAGAATACTTTCACGACCCTGCTGTATTCTACCCCTACTACTTACTATATTTTCCACATTTTTCAAACATTCGTTATTTTTAGTTCTTCTTGCAAACTAATTCGTTATCTATTTCAACTTCTCCTATCTCGCCCCCACTTGGTTGGAGATATGTTGAGGTTTGTTTCCTGCACGTCCCGTGTCATCCATTAGGTCTAATGGAGGGGCTTCAACCTCTTCTTCTCCTTCCTTACTTTCCATCAGGCTGCCTCGTCGAGTATCGCCCGTGTCGTGTTTTTTTTTTCGAGAAAAATAAACATTTATCTTGTTATACCAGATGCCGTTTTCTAATTGGAAGCATGTATTTTCTTATCTTGTTTATAACTAGGGCCTATGGCCTGCGACTTTCAAGAATTTCTTTACGTACAAGATTTAAATTTGTTTATAGATTGAATTGGATATATGCAGATAATTGTACCAACCATAACTGTCAATTAGCTAACACAACTTTTATATAGCTTTAAATTACGAAATAATGTGTCTAGACTACTTAATTACAATGTTTATTTATTGGAGGATGAACTGAAGAAGCTTAAATATTAAGTACCTAATTAATATGAATGAATTTTACCGACAGTGGTGGGCTGGTGGCTCAAGGAGTCAAGGCGTGAAACTCCTGACTGAAAAATAATCCAAGGTTTTCTATTAATCGTCAAGTCGAGTGCTGGGATTGGGATTGGGTCCTCAAAAACAGCCATCGGACATTCCTTACCCAACCATTCTCAACCCTAGTAATATCCTAGCCCCCTACTGATAATTATTCTGATAATGATAATGAGGAAGTGTTTTTGCATATTAATGGTGAAAAACTAGAAATTGTCAGTGAATTTAAATATCTTGGGGTTCTTATTGATATGCACTTAAAACTAACTAGTCATGTAAATATATAGCTAAAAAAATTAAGAAAAAAATGGATTTCTGTCAAGGGTTGGTTTCTTTTGTCTCCCCTTGGGTTAGAACACTTATTTACAAGACAATCATAGCTCCTCATACAGAATTTTGTTGCACACTCCTGTGGGGTAGAAATGAGAGAGATTTGGATATATTACAAAAATTACAAAATAGAGGGATGAGAGTGATTTTGAGATGGAATCAATATAGCAGAATATCAGATATGCTGAATGTATTAAATTTCTTAACTGTCAGACAGAGAATTGCCTTAAACGTACTCTTATTCATATTTAAAATGATTAAAGGAAATATGCCCACTTATCTAAATTGCATGATAGAATACTCCTCTAGCAACCACAATCATAATACAAGAGGAAATAATACTAACATTATTGTGGACAGAGTAAACAAATCAGCAACTCAAAAACATGTTTTTTATTCTGGGTACAGACTATATAATAAATTAGATTTAGTGATTAAACAGGAACAACGTTTAGCAGTTTTTAAATTGGAATGTATTAAATTTGTTAAAACTCTATTTTATCTATGAGGAACAAAAAAATTGTAATATGACTTGTATATATTTTGTAACTGTATTGAATTATCTTGTATGTATTTTGAAAATTTGTTTCAATTAGTTAGGCCTATTTAAAAAAAAAATGAAATTGTATTGAATTGTACTATTACTATGAAATTGCATGTAAAATAGCTTTAAGCTAAATAAAATACTGAATTGAAATTGAACATAGAGAGACCTTGCCGATATCACCGTCAACTATTAACGTAAACACAAACAAAACAAACAGTACGTCAAAATTGGTCAAAATGTTTGTTTACCAATCAAGCCATCTTTAATTATTTATTTCTCCAACACCTACAGTGAGTTGAAATTTCGTACATATGAGTATATTGTTTCTATAACCATGATCAGCTTAACTACTATAGCTGCAGTTTTCCTTATTTTAATCGGAGTCAACATCTGCATCTTCATCGGTAAGAAGGCTTACGGAACTCACGTACTGCTGAAAGACACCGTGTCTTACATCCTGCTGCAGTATGGTGTTGGCGTGTTGGTCATCTACCTCATGTTTCTCGAGGTGATGAGTTTGTTCGGTATAGATGCAAGACCCTCAATCACCCGAGAGCTCATCTTGTGGTCTGTGTTGACATTCGCCACAGCCTCGATCAGCTACCTCGTCGCTAAGCTCGCAGTTTCACCTTCTGACGGCATCCTCTTCCACATCCACAATGTCCTCTTGCACAGACTTATGGACGGTACAAAGCCAGAAGCGTGGAGAGCTACCATGCAACAGTTTGAGATTGAACTATCAAAAGCTACGAAATATCAGAACTATTGTTATTGGCTGCCGAAATGCTTACAGAGAAAAGCTGTGAGTGAGGTCAAAATTGAGGAGATGCAAAGAAAAAGTAGTGTGGAAATAAAAGAAAGTAGGCCTACAAGTCGAGTTAGTGTGGATTCGGATAGTTCTTGTCAACAGCAAGAAGATGTTCTCGAGAAGGAAGCTTCGAACATATTGAAACCGTTATTGACCACGTCTTGCGAGAGCATCACCAGGACCACGTCTGGCGAGAGCATCTCCAGTACTTTGAAACCCTTATTGACCACGTCTGGCGAAAGCACCTCCAGTAGGCCTACGTTGAAACCTTTATCGACAACGTCATGCGAGAGCATCTACAGTACTTTGAAACCCTTATTGAACAGGTGTTACGAGAACCTCTCCAGTATTTTGAGCGAGTGTTTGCCGATGGTGGAGCACGCGATGGTGGTGGTGACGACCATACTGAAACACTGGTGGATCCGACTCAGCGGACTTAGGGTTACACTGGGAAGTGTCGACGACCATTACAAAGAGGAGAATGTGGATAAGAAGCGAGCCAGGATCCCATGTCGTCAGTTGCCTACCCTGATGCGCTCCAAGCGACTGCTCAACCTGCAAGAGTGCAGTGGTGACACTAACGTGTCTGGGGTGAGCTTCGAGTGACAACCACAGAGCATAAATTTTATTCAAAACACCCGTTTTATATATTTTTTATTTTACAAAAGTGTAGGGCCTACCTTATAAATCTAAAGAAGTTTGTATAACAATGTATGTATGTATAGGGCCTGGTTTAAATTTCAGGATTATGTGCAAATAAATGAATCTATAACCAGAAGCAACTTATGACAAAATATGAAGTTCGTAACCATCTTCTTCTTCTTCTTCTTTTCATGTGTCATGCCCGCATCTTTGGCTTTCATTTTCTCGTATGCCAGAGAATTTTTCCTCGAAAACTCTTGTCAGGTGGAAGGGCATCCATTTATAAAGGCAATTCATGTTCAACATAGGCTATGTAGGCCGGCCTATATTGAAATAGAAAATCAAATGCACATTTTAATTAAGTTAGGCCTATATCTGGTGAGTACGTGGTGGCATCAAACTCAAATTCACTGTGCTTATTGGAGACACGATGCTTTCTCTTCAAAGTTTTTTTTTTCCTTTTCCCCACATTAATTACAGATAACAGATGCTCTGTTCTGCTGTGCTTACAAGTATTTGAGTAGACCTATATTTTGTAAAAAGATATAGAGACACACTTGGGGTCGAGTCTGCATGGTGCACATAAAAACGACCCCACGAATTTCTTCTCCTGGTTCTTCCTCCCCTATACAGGGGTGGTTGCGCGCGCCGACCCTGCTGAATGCATCGCGGAGTTTCCTACCCTCATCTAGGGGATGCTGTACACTGGCACTGCACAGCCGTGAGGAAGGGAGGGCGTCATGGGAACAGGTGTACGCAATTCCCACCAATCAAACAGAACTCGGTATAATGACAGCGTACACGCCAGGTAGAGCGGGATATTGTGTTGTGTGTTGTTCCTCGAGGCAACTGGTGCGCGGACGATTTGTTGACGAGCTCCACAGAGACCGGGGCTGTATAGTTTACGCTACCAGGACAGCAACAATTAGAAATACGATATTTTGCTCTTGTATTCCTGAGCTGTTTGTAACAGGAACGTAAATCTCCCCTGTCGTGCTTGCTAGGAAAGTCTTTGTGAAAAATAAAACAGAGTTGAGAGATTTTGCCCAGACCAAACTGTGGGTTCGTTAATCAAAAGCTCGGGATTTTTTTGTAAAAAATATATTTGTACGCTCTAAAATCTTAAAAGCTCTAGGATTGATAATGTAATGAAGAATAATTTCATTGGATTTGAAGGCTGCCTACAGATTTTATGCATGCTTTCTCTGGCTTAAAACCAAACCAAAACACGTTTTTTTTTTAACCCTAGAAAAAACTATGCTGGGGTTTATTGCATGCATGCCAATTTGCATTTCATTTTATTTTATAATCATATTCCTTTCAGTGGTGCCCCAACTGTTTTTGGACGAGGGCCACGTAATCTAAACAGTAAAAACTTTGAGCGGCGTCATAACCCAAAAGTAAAACATATGCTTTTTTCGTGTATTTTCTTATAGATTTCAATTGATGTGTTTGCTGAACCACCACTATAGCTCTTTTTTTATTCAAAGCTTGACAAACAAACTTTAAAATATTCCTGAAATGAACGCAAGTTTTGAATATCTTCATGAATGAAAAACCTCCTTAAAATATATTTTATTACTCATCCAAGGCTTAGTTGTATTGGCATTGTGAATTCATTATAGTCCTGTGATCCAAGTTGTGGTTCCAACTTCCTACTGCAATTATACATAGTTATATTATAAATAGCAGTGCACGTAATAAGTGTTATACTCTCAAGTAGAAGTCTGTGTTTGAAGCTAGCTTCTACAGCATAACTAACGAATTTCTCAAACAACACGGTATGTTTGCACTTGCAGTTGTGAGTTGCAGTTTCGTTGTTCCGATGCACTTCATGCTAATCTAATACACAGATGTATTGTCTCAGCTGCTTTAGTACGGTCATTCTAACTGGGCTCTAATTGACCACTACTCAGTGAATCGTGAGACTTTGTATAAAAATACTTTTCATAAAACATCAAATATTGGTGCTAATTCTGGAAGTTTGAAGTTTTGAAAGAAATTATCTGTCGAATCGAGCCCCTCATAAGACTTCTTCACATCCGAGTTGTAGTTTGGGGGTGCTGAGATTACGTACAGCAACCTTTACTTGGCACTAAAATAACTAATTCGCTTTGCTTCTACATTTACACAATATTTTCAATTATTGCCAGAACATCTTGATGATCTGGCGTATGGTCAATTGTTGACTTTGAATTATTTTCGTGTCAATCCATATGTTTTTCATTCGTTACTGTTACATCAACTGTCAATTATTATAACTTAAGTCAATAGGCCCTATGCTTTCGGTCGTCGTTCAGACATAGTAAACTATGCAGGACAACCCACACTCTTGGAAATACTAGTCAGTCTCTCATGAACGGCGACCCCTCGCTCTCACTCTATCTTACTCCCTCCTCCCCCCAATCTCTCTCCGATTCCTCTTTCTCTCCCCCATTTCCTCACCATCCTCCCCCGTCCCTCCCGAACACCTCCCTCTCTCTCCCCCATTCCACCCTCCCCCCCCTCCCCCCTAACGCTCTCTACTGCTCGCTCCATACGTCTGACGACTGATGCGAATTGAAATTGTAATTAGTTCGAGAGGTGGATATCCTGTGCACTGCAAAGCGCTAAATCATAATTATATACATAATTCACTTTCTATTCCAATTTCAGCAGTATAGAGTGCAATCAGCTTCCAATACGGCAACTCATTACGAACTGGATTATTTAGGTGACGCGTAATCTCGCAAATACGCCACTAGAATTGAAATCGTAAATTGCGTTGTGTATAGCTAGGCCTACGGTGGAAAAATAGAAAATACTTCGCTTTTACGGGAATTATTTCCGAAACCGAGGACCGCGCTATTCGTAACTACGTAATGTACCAACAATAAAATTATCTGCTTCATCGGGAAGGGCCCAAGGGGGTGTATTACTGCTCCCCCCCCCCCCCTCCTCCCGTTTTGGTCTGCTCTAAATCTGACAAAGTTATGCCCCGGATTCTCATTTCTAAAAGTAACCATCCCTAAAATATAAGTGTGATGCATCGTTAGCTACCAGTCCAGTTTCTTTATCTTGGGGTTGGGCGAATATGTCATCAAAGGGAGTTTATTGTAGGGGGAGGCATACTTAAAATATAATTGTTGTCGTGGGTCCCAGGAGAGGGGAGAACGGAGGGTAAGGACTAAGGAGTTGGGAAACAGGGCGAGGGAATTGAAGTAGGGTGTCAAGAAGGTTGTGTGTGTGGCTACTCCAGGTTGGAGTTAGGAAAGGCGATACTTGACAATGGTTTAAGTTTTTTTAGAATTGTGTGTTTCTTACTAAAATCTTTTTTTTTTGGGGGGGGGGGGTCACATTTGGCTGATTAAAATCAACGAAACCAGTGTGTCAAATCCCACACCAAGGTTTTATTTTTTTGGACTATTCTTTTCTAAAGATTAAAGAAAAAACGAAAGGGTTTTCTTTGTTTGTTTTAGTTTAATTTTAAAAAAAATGGGTGCAATTTCTCGTGCAAAAACTAATAAATTTACTAATTTGAACCTCACCTTCACAAAAAATAAAACCAACCATAGAATTAAAATGGTTTTTACATATACAAGTCGTCCACTAATCATTATTTATTTTTACTGTGTGTCAAGCAAGCGTTCGTGTTAGTTATTATACCACCACACTCTTGTCTTGTGTCTTCTTTTGACAGGAAACATACAACTTGACTGTTACAAAACGCATTGTGTGAAGCTAGCGATTATGTTACCAATGTTCCTTCCAGTCGTATTTTATAGTCTTTTACTATTTTATTACGTTACTTTAAAGTTGTATTTAAGATTTCTTATCTCTCCCGCTATACTCAATGGCATTTATATAATTTAAAAA